>KZ308200.1:1920555-2145433 GCA_000376725.2 Ladona fulva | reverse complement strand
CAATGGATAGAGCAACCGACCGGCAATTGGGAGACCCGGGTTCGAGTCCCGGTTCCGTCAGACTTTTTTCATGTCCGTTTCTCCTTGGGAATTTTCCTAGATGCACGACTTATCGTGCCAAGTCATCTTACTCTTTTCCTTGATTATTAATAATGGTAAGAAATATATTGGGTTATTATAATCTTACGACGGAATTTTTTTTTCTTAGGAGGACCAGATATATACGATTATAGATACATTGTTAAACTAAATTAAGTTCCGTCATACTTGACGGGGGCGTTTACTAGTTATATTATAATACTATGATTATTGCTATGTTAAGTAGAAAAAGATATCACACGATTTTCGGGCGTGTGGATTCGGAAAACAGTCCCTTTGCTATAAAGCACATAGAGCTTGTACGCTCAGTACGTTATCAATTTTGCGCAGATGTACGTGAAACTTTACACAACTACGATATGAATAAATTATTTTCTTATAATTCCCAGCACTTTCACATGCTTCCGTCTTCCGTCGGTGCAAAAATTTAATAACCTCTTTCCTTCAAAAAGCACAGAATGAAGAAAAATATTTACTAAAAAAGGCAACTTCGTCCAAATTTATGTAAGTAACCTTTACGAATTAAACATGGCTGATAGCATGTAATGGTTCAATTCGATAATCTGACGAGAGTAGTGAGTAATCTAATGAGCGAAATTGATTGCATTAGCTGCTTCAAAACAGCAGCAGCACTGCACGTCGGATAACGAACAGGTGATCCCAAGGTCACCGGGAAATTTCCGCTAAGAACATCGGCAAATGAGGTGACAGTACGTGAAAATGGACTTGATTGAATGGAACAGAGGAGAACTAGCAGTAAGGTATGCGAGCGAAGGTAAGTTCGTAACATACCGTCCTCTTTACGACCGGTTAGAACATGAGCGTAGATTGAAGAAAAACACCGATAAAATAGAATGAACTAAATGCAAGATAGATTAACGATCTGTAAAATTGGACGGAATACAGCAAAAATTGCCGCAGCACTGTATGAGAACAGGAAGAAGGAAAAAGACAAAGGTGAGCTGATGAATAGAATGAAATGAGAGCGATGAAAAGTGGGTAGTAATAAAACCGAGTGAAAAAGAGGAGGTAAGAGAAAACAGAGCCATAAAACGCAGTAGATAAACGAAGGAAATGAAAATAATGGGACGAGGAAGAGAAGAAAATTAGAAAAGGGTGGTGGATAGAGCGGTAGGGAGGACGCAGGACAAAAAGGGTGAAGATGAGAAAGATTAAAGGATGATACGAACAGGAATAGTGGAAAAAACCGATACACAGAGAAATAAAGTGAAAACAAAAAAAAACTGGAAAATGGGAAAAGTGCTAGAAAAGTAGCCAAGAGGAATAAGCGAAGTTATGAAAGATTAATGAGATGAATCCAGCCAGCAGTGGGGATATGAAATGGAAAAATACAGAACGGAGAAATAAAACGCTGAGCCATAGATCAAACTAGCATCAGCGGGTTATATTTAAGGTATTCGGTATAAATGTAAGTTCCTTCCGGACAAAAGTGGAGAAAATGCTAGTAATTAAGAAAAAACCGTTAAACGAGAATACGCGATGAAAACGTATGTAACATCATCAAGGAGAAGCTTTCGCAATAAATAAAAAAATACCGACAACCATTGATGGAATCAAATTTGCTAAGGTTTTTGCTCGCTACGGTTGGCTTAAAACGGCCACGGACAATAAAATTCGGCTAAGCAACGAAAAGGTAGAATTAATTAACATTTAATCTTTGGTATCAGCCTTAAAGGCGAATCATTTCCATTTCCGGATAGCTAACATCATACATTTTCCATGATCGCATCAGATGAAACAAAGTTCAGAGAATTATTCCTGAACTAAGCGAATCTAGGGCGTTAACCTTTACTGAACAAGAGCAAACGCTGTCAGACAACAGAAAACCATTTAAGAGTAAAATAACCGCAAGCAACGATAATTAACGACGGAATATGTTCTCCGAAATGCCATAGTAAGTACGCGATAAAGCACTTAATTAAGGCAAGACTTGATACAAGGCATCGTGGATGGCATAAGAAGCGAACCAGCTTGAATTTGACGAGAATAGATGCCACCTTGTAGGCTGATGGTGAGTGCAAAAATATTTACAACGTTGCTTTCTAGCCGAAGAATCGTCCGCAGGTTATTTTTCGCCAGCGAGGCGGAAAATTTCGCCACTAATTACACTTATCCAGCAATCCGCTTTTGCCGCCACGCATCGGAAAAGCGAGTGAGTCACGGTAAGACATAAAAACATTTCGAAACAAGGCGTTTCATAGCGGAATGGAGAAACAGTCTTGCAACAAACGAGTCTAAAGGCACAAGTCCTGTACATAAGACAGTAATACACGTCTGACTTGCATCGGACTTATGATCGGTGATTCATCACTCACGACTATTAATAAAGCAAAAATGAGAACAAATCGCACATACTTCTAGATGAGAAACATGACATGACCTAAGTTATGATTCTTCTCTTAAGCCAGGGATAGAGAAACTTAAGTCGGAGGAGCGCCATATATGATAAATCAAAAGACTAGCGTGCCAACTTGGCGGAAAGCCCCAGTGTGGTATGCTGACATTACCTGTTATAAGGACTATGATGGACTTAAGCTGCTCTTATTAACGAAAAATTTCAGTGCATAACGAAACGTGCAATTACTTACTTCGGAGCGTAAATGTTTAAACTGAAGAATGCAAAACAAAGATAAGAAGCGCTGTCAGAGTTCGGTGTGCCCAGAAGATTGTATTCCGTGCCGTAGGTTCACCACTCCGTCTAAAATCAACCACTAGTTTCCTAAGAAAAAAAAAACCTGAACGAGATAAAAAGCCCACGTAGCTAAAAAAACACAGTATTTCCGGATAAACTACTGCCTAACTGCTAGAATTTGAAATATGCTCAAAATATCGAAAAGACATGGGCAAACACCAAACATTTACAACGTAACGAGGAAAAGAGGACCTAAAAAATTACGCCTCTCGAGAGGCGGAGATGTCGCAGCTAAAAATAGTTGCGTACGAAAGCCACGAAATAAATATTCTTTCGCACCCTCGAACTAAAACCCATTCTAAACCGCGAGAAATTTCTCACGAAGGCGAAGAGAGCTCGACTGCCGACTCTCTAGTAGAAACAATGCTTCATCTGCAATGCCATTTTTGTATGAATAACGCGATCAATTACTTTCTGTATTCCCTCATACCTCGCTAGTTTTTCTGAAAACCAATGTAACTGCGCCAATTATTTCAACAGAGATATCATCCATCGTAACTACGGAAAATGTTAACCACATTTCCCTCACATACTTCCCTGATTAGCAGCGCAATACTTGCCCCATCAAACATGTTCACAATAAAAAAACACCATAATTGGCGCTGAAGGGAACACACTTGTTCCTCTTCCAATTCAATAGAAAATGTTTTCAAAGACTTCCAAGTATGTACTTCTACTGGCAAAATAAATCGGGAAATATTTCCCCTTCGACATTTTTTCCTGAAATTCCGCACGATAATTAAGATAGATAATCCAAACTTCATGAGCGGCACAGATTCAGTGAAGTCCTGTTCTACGATTTTACCTACACTTTCCCATGAATTATCAATAACTATCATACTCTCTGATATAAAATGCATACAGTAACGTAAAACGTTGCGGCAAATTAATTAGAAATCATGGGGAACAAGCAACCGCCAAGAAGATAGAGCCATTTCGCTTTCCACGTATTAAGTACTGAAACGGACAACCAGCTTCCACGGTACATCTCCAAATAAGCTACCATTTACAAATCTTGCGGACCGATTATTCAAATTATCTTCTGGAAAAAACATGCATCTCATTTGATTTCAAACTTGTGATATCCCAAAACGTGCGATTAAAGAAAGTATCCAAACCTACTCGTGCGTGAATCGACTTCCGAGCAAATTTGTGATGCAAATGGGAAATAAAGAGCGGAGAAAGATCCTCGCTCTTCCCAGAAAAATACTATTCTTCTGGCGGTTAACGAACTGAATGGAATACGCGAAAAAGAAAAGAAAGCGCTAGAATTCCTCTTCCGGACAAAACTTTGAAAAAAAAAATTCATTTCCATCTAAAGAATTGCAAAAGATTTGGATACGAACGTAAAACTTAATCTATAAAATGCTGATAGAGCTCTTTTCTTTTCTCTTCCGGTATAAAAAATAACGAATAGAAAACAAATTAACGCACGGTATTACCGTTTCCTTCAAAAATTTTCAAGCGCTGCTTCTCCACAGTTGCGACGAATTTAATGATCCGTTATCGAATGGGCGATAAAATACTATCGCGGCAATTTATTAATTTTTAAAAATAGCTGCTGGATTTCTTTACTATTAATATTATCAAAAAGTTCTCTACATTAGCTTCCGTTGAAGAAATAGAGGAAGATAAAAACTTGACTCCAGATTCAATTCCTTCATATTCTCCTATGTAATGATCACATCAATTTTCAACGCACATCCTTAAAGAATGAAATTAAGATACTTTCATCACAGAATTCAACAGCGTAATCACCACAGTAATGCAACACAGGAAGCAATATTTTAAATGTAATTATTACAACACATTGTACTATTAAGAAAAGTTTCACACCTACTGTCAGAGCATGAATAAATTTTTCAAGAGGTCCCGAAATCTGTAGGTAAACATTGTAAAAACTGTGGATAATATTTCAACTCTTATTAATCAAATAAGTCATTACTGAGCAATTTGCCCAAAATGATAGTGTTCGGTGGCAGGGTTTCATGTTCAATCCTCATTGAATCAGAAATTATCCTAAGCCTTTGATGAATCTAAATTGTTACAACAAACTCAAGCTACTCTCCACCACTCGTCGTGAATTATACAGATGTATGGTTCTATGGGACAATTTAACCCCGATAATTTAATAACGCAGGTGGCAAGTCCTTGTCCATCAAAGCAAATACTCAACGGCGACGACACCAACTGCAGGAGCACCATAAAGAACGCCCGCCTGACCCGGCAACCTGCCTCAATAATGAGAGGGAAAAAATATCGGAAAATTCCCCACTTTGCCTTCATTAAAACGACCCCCGGCAGAAAGCGGGCGAAGTATAACTCATCCGGGGAAGATTATCCCAACTCCATTCCCCATCCTTAAGACAAAAACTCCTCCCTGGTAACCTCCCGTGACGTCGCACCCAGACATAGAGAAAGAACCGCGCTTTTTCCCCACACCACTCCACTCAATCATAATTTGCCATTCCTTAATTCCTTTCATCTCCTTCCCCAGCTAACTGCGCGACCCCTGCAGGCGTTCGCCGCTAACGAGTCATTTGTCAAGGTTACGCAAGTGGCGTGCTCGCCCCCATTACGCGCCCTCGGGACAAGTGAGGGAGAGACTGCGTGAGGCCTACGTGAAAGACGGCCAATCCCTCGCATTATTCCTCGATAATGCACGTTTTCAAGGATATTCTCGAGATGCGAGAATCGCCAGCAACGATACCATTGCGTAACCCCGGATTCGAAAACATCGGTCTACATCCACTTAGCAGAGGTAGTAAAGAAGACCGCTTACGAAGAAAAACTAACGGAAATTTCCGTTTGATAAGGAAAAACTTACTACTGCACCTAGGAGGTGTACATGATTGTTTTTTTCGCGATTGCGAAAGATTTCGGATCCGATGAAAAACTATTTCCGTCCCAGGAGCAGCTCCTGACTGAATAAAAATTTCGAAATTATCGATTTTTAATCCTGCGATACACATTTACTGGTATGAGTAGGACGAGGCATTTAGCAAACACGAGAATTAGATCAACGCAATTAACCCTCGTTGTGATGAACATCTGATAACTGTTACCACGAGTGGCATCTCAGTTGGTTTTACATTTTCTTGTTCTCAAGCCAGGAACAGTATTTGGGGGGAGTTTAGTATCAAAACATATAATAACTATCTTATAATTAAGTTGGTGGTGCCACCTTTATATTTTTTTCTCTTTTTTTTCATAAGCTTTTTGTTTAATGACTTTTTTCTTTTTTTTTCCCTTATACTAAGTTTTTGTTTAGTATATCAATAGTATTTTTAATTCTTTTTTTTTCTTAGGGGCAGAGCACCATAATCTATTAACTATTGGGTTGTTTACTAATACTAATTTTTTTACAATATTTGTGGCTTTATCTGCCAAACTACTTAACCTATGGTACCTTTTAATTTCTTTTATATTCACGAGTTGACGGACATATAGCAGTATTTGCAACTGAAAGCGTCGACGACGTCCAGTCGTAACTAGCTGACAAATCCGTCAAGCAGTAAAATCTCCGAAAGCTGCTATTACGTCATTTGTTACCGAGAACCTACAAAAATTCGAAGTTGGCGTAGTTTGTGAAATAAGCAAATTCGAGCTACCTCACAAAAACCAAACCGACAATCTAGACCAATTTTCCAGCAGTAAATTTGGGATAAATCGTGACCTTCAAATCACCCAGACCATATTTCTTATTATATTCCACAGAAAGATTTCCTCTATCTACCCACGATTGCGACATTTACTTGGAAAATTCACAAGTTTTTGATCTAAGAACATTCCCTTAATGAGTGAAAATTTAGAATGGAAAACCGATCGGCCGTAGAAATATGAGAAACCAAGAAAAATTGCAATCAATTCCAACACTATCTCGCTTTCCGCCTCCATTACGGCTCAGAAAACAACCGCCGAGCAAAAACCCACCACTCTGCAAGGACAAACTATAGAGCTGAGACAATAAGAGCAGACCTTTGCAAAAAACCGTGCCAAACCTACAAAACGCGATAGCTTCACGAACGCAATAAATTCATTTAATAATCGCTTGAGAGGGCAAAAAACGAGGGAAATAGGCGGAAAAAACAGCCCTCCCAGTAGCTCGTTCGGAGAGGGCATCCAAGTAGTTTCTTCTCGCAGGACGTATAGCCTCCGTCGATTCGCAGAAGACGCCCGAGGGAAGAATCCCACCTCTCGAAACCAGTGCGACGCCATGTCGCTGAGGCGAAAAAACCTCGACAGAAGAAATACGAGGGCGGAAAGGGGAAAAATGGAAGCTGCAGAAAGGAAAGCGAAGGGGGATGCTCTCAGTGAAGGAGAGATCTGGCAGAGAAGAAATGTAAACAGGTACGTGAGGTATCCTGGAAGCTATGGCCGGGTCGAAGTTGGATGCAAAGCAGAGACTGGAGATGATCGACCAGGAAGGGGCAAAAGGAAGACCCCGTGACTTGGAAGCGGGTGCGGAGATGTCCCAGCGACCGCACTGAAGCTGCTCGGGGTGATAATGAGGTCGGATGCATGACGTATCCCACCTAAACCGGCCTTTCTTGCTGTCCTTGGGAGAGGAACTCGCTCCTTCTTCTGCTGGGATATGGGTTCGTATACTACTGCCGGCATGGAAGACCTCGCCACTGAGAGTCGAAAGCTCTCTTCGGAAGCCGTCTCACATTCACAGCTCATCCTGTGGGTGGTTTTAGCTTAAGAAAGAACAAATTCAAATCAAAATTCACGTTTCAAGCAAGCACTGAGTATCTATGGCCCAGTATTATAATATAGACTTAAATTGGACTTTAGAGCCCAATATTACGTGTGTTTTTAGATTTAAAGTGAAGATTATTGTGCTTCTCCATGCTAATTCATCATACATACATAGGAGATTATAAAATCTTCACTTTAACTTTAAAAAAACGTTATAATACCAGGTCTTAAAGTAAACATTAGTTAAAGTACATTTTAAGTATACATTAAAATACCAGGCCTGTCTACTATTTTTATAAATTTTTAGCTATCTATCGCGAATGGAAAATATTGTTGATTTTATTTCCTAAATGGAAGGAGGTTTCCTCGGTAAAATCTGTTTCGATAATATTTGGAGGGATACAGACATAGATGACGAAAACAAACATCCATTCTCAAGCTACGTAAAAGAAACGTTAGAACTCGAACCCGAGACCTCATTGTTGGAAGGCAGGAAAAACTTCCCAATACTCAGCTGACTATAATACGAGACCAAACTTCAGCTCCGTACCTTCAGTCCTATTTCCATACATTATTTGATTAGAATTTTTAAAATAGAGGAAACAAATTTAGGCATATTTCGATTTAAAACTGTGATAATCTGTAAACAATAAATAAACGTACTCAATGATAAACTCATTTGAAATCTTGCAATAGATATATCGCTGCAATCGAGAGAATACATAGTTTCTTAGATCCAAGTTCCGCGGAGCTACCTACAATTCATACTTTGAAGATGTGCATTAAAGCTGAGAAAAAAAATTCGGAGTAAAATCGAAAAATATACTTACAACTCTCAATGAACCTAATAGCAGATAAATTCTCCTTCGAAGGGAATAATGAAAAAGACCCCGGGGCGCTACTGAATGGATGAGTTTAAGTTGGAAATGAGATAGATGATCGAGCAGATAAAACAGTTGAGAGAGGGCTTAGCAAAAGAGAATTCGCTAGCTCCTCCCTTTAATCAAACGGACCTAAATTTAAGCCGAAAATGGCCCGTAATGGGTGGCGCGATCGCGTCACGGGGGAGCCGAGAGAAGGGGAGGAAATCTAAATAAAAAATGCAGAGTAAAATATGGATTCGGGGGAAAGAAGACCAAAGGGGATGAAAATCGAACACAGCCTGAATAAAGAGATGGGAAGAAAAACAGGAAGTTCGGAAACGGGGAAGCAAACTGGAGAAAATGATGAGTTCGCAAGGGGATGAAAAGAAGAACGAATATTTTTCTGCTATATTAAAGAGGTTTTTCCAATACAAAACAAAATTTCATTCCAATTAACTTTCCGGGTACTAATATTCTATTTTGCTCTAAACTATTTCGAAGATAAAGAACTCCAACAATCCTAAATATATGTATCATTAAGAAGATCATCACTGGAAGAATAATCAATGCCTTTCCATATTTTTATGAGGCATGAAAACACTTGAAAAAAATAATAGAATACTATTGCCTTATTCGTTGAGAAGCTATATACGGTATTTGAAGGAAGCTAAGACGAAGTTTTTCTTTTGGCTTCTGCACTTCCTTGGACGGGGTCTAACGAAAACACAAGCAAAATCCTCAATTGTGTTGCATAGTGTACATATCGGTTTGTCATATCATTTATTCAAGTTACATAAATTAATAAATGAAGTCATCTAGCGAAAGATATAATTCATTAATATTCAATATCCATGAATTTTTCGCCGCGAATTACCGCAACATTCATGAGTATTTCATCCATTATCCTGTTCTTAAATGTTACATCTTATATCCATCTATAATTTTTCTATAGAACAATTGAATTCTTTAGTAGATTTTTATTTATATCCTAGAATAATATTCAAAATTAATTTATTTTCCCTAGTGGATTTATAAACATAGCGGGTCGCCTTAGATACGTAAAAAACAGCATACATCACAACTGTATACTATTCTGCGAAAATTGTTGTTAGCATCCTCAGGTTTACCCTTGGAATTTCTCCAGAAACTCCAACTGCTGGAAAATAATTAAGAGTGATCACATTCAACTCCACTCTTTTTACCCCATGAATATTCCATCACTGGAAAAACAGTAAGAAGTTGATTGCGTACTCAAAATCTAATATTATAAGACCCGCGATAAAATAATAAATCCATATAAGACTCCATCCTTACATCGCGCCCCATTCCAATTACGTCTCCGAATCGCCAAAACCAAGAGAAAAGGGGAATGCGGAGCTCTTAAGAATCTCGGGTAAAAACCCTCGTGGAATACGCACATCAGCTCACTCAAAAACGATGACCCTTGCGGGGGAAAGGTCCGTATGGGCGGAGTAAAAGTAAGGGAGGAAAGTGAGCCGTCTTTGAAAAGGGTGGAGACGTTTGGATCAGAGAAGCCGCCGTGGCGGGGATCTTGTGGGAGCCGAAAGAATCGTCAAGGGGAAATAGAAAAAAGAGAAAAACATCGGTGCGTGTGTGTGTGAAAACCTGCGGGGGAAAGAAATGTTGATACAGCGCGGAGAGGAAAAAAGATGCGAAGGAATAAAAGGAGGTGGCTGAGAAACAAATTGGGGAAAGGGGGGGGAAGGGCGTGACAAAGGAGTCAAATAAATTAAGAGTAGTAAGAGATGCTAGGGAGCGACGTTAGGGCGTAGAACGGAAAGAAACTTGAGTCAGCCGCAACAACACGAAAGCTTCGGACCGTCCTGGAGAGGAAATTCGCCCAGAAAATAAAACTCGGGAATGAGACAACGTACACAGCTCTGACATCGATGCTCCCTTTCCTTTCGTCAAATTAAATGCGACTCTCTCCGAGCCTCTGCGTCCATTTAAGACCGAGATGAGAGCTTTAGTTTTAAGGAAAGAGGCTATAAAGTGTGTTTAGAGTAACGGCAACGGATCCTCCGCAAAAACTGAACGAGTTTGGTTGTTACACGGTGAAGACTCCCGGCGTTAATTAAACTATGGGTCAACAACCTGCGACTAAGAAGCCAAGTGTTACATTACTGCTCCATGCTGTTCTGACAAGGAAGTCCGTAAACGAGATACGCATGTAAACTTAAGTTCCACGAGACATGAAAAAACATGAGCTTCTACAAAGGACCGAGCAAAACTTTACTCCAAAATACTTTTTAAGTTCGTCATTATCCTAAAAATTAAATCCGCTAAGAAGTATACAAATATGAAATACCTTAAAACCAAACAAAAATATCTACTTCTAGGAATAACCTCAAAACCAATGTTACTGCGATTTCGAATATGATACCGTTAAAGCAATCGCAATAAACTATATTATCAACAGAAATGCATAAATGATCTTCTTGATCATTTGTCATCCTCAGTAAAACGTAATATGTTACAAATAATTCTGTCACGTAATTAGACTACTTAACCTTACTTCCGTGTCTCGGCATTTCTTAATTTAGGACCAATATCTCTTTACAATAATATTCCATAAAATAAATTCGGCGGTTATGCTCGCTTCGATCAAATTTCTCCGATATATTCCTAATAAAATGCAAATTAAAAGTAATAAACGGTGTATTTACCAGCATAGTATATACCAAAATAATACATAAGAATGTAGCTTTAAGGTAAAGATTTGCAGTTCTCTTACGGATATATCAATAGTTTGTTTTGATTTTTAATTAAAAGTCATACAGATAAATCTTAATTTCAAAACAACTGAAAAGTGTGCTCGCCAGCGGACAATACTAAAATGAATGAAACTCATTTTAATATAATCTACAATGACCACTCAGAAATGACAGCAGCAAATGTCAGAAATGCCTGACAGAAGTAAACACTAAATGGGAGAACGGCATCTATTGTATTTCAATAACTACAAAAGGAAACAAACAATCTTCCTTATACTTTCGCTTATATCAACAGAAGTGCGACGCAAGAACCCGCTCTCTATCGTACACAAAATCTTACGCCGAAGCAAAAAAATGTAAACAAACTCTCGCGGAGATAAGGATATTCCGATAACCATCCCATCGGCATATTGGAAACAAAAAGCGAACTTCGCAATATCCAAGGGCGTATGAAGGAAAACAATCTTGACTTGACAAACAGTTGAGAACTGTACGGCAAAGGCGATATTATAAAGTCGTAGCGGAGGGAAAATGAAGTTGGTAAGAAACTGAAGCGACTTCTTCTAGAAGAAAAAGTTTCCATAGCTCCGAGTAAAAATAGATAACATGATTACTCCTTTAGAACTCTTCCAAGATACGGTGAGTGGTAAAATTACTACGGGTTATTTCATTACCTTTATACATACCATGTATATTCCACAGATGCTTTACCAAAGTATATATATACATACATTTCTTAAATGAAGATTACCTATCAGCGTTTGGTAGTGTTATCACAGAACTTCTATAAATATTTACACCCCTCCGTGGGTTGTTCTAATCTACCTTGGTAAGAAAATAGGCGTAGCTACATAATTTATAGCTGATTAACTGAAATTTTACTGAAAAAAGTAGAGGTATTTAATCATGAATGCCCATACCTAAATTTGAAAAACTCGAAATATCTCAAAATTATGAAATGGAAATTTAGAGCAGGTTTTCAACCTCTACTTGTGCGTGACTATAACTTAGGGGGGAAATTATACCACGCTCTCTAATCCATTTAAACAGAACACTAACGATTCCCATCGCTTCTTAAATCTGCTTTTTTTCGCTACAATGTATTCAATGGCATCTTTCAAGAGTATACCAACAACTCTGAGAGCTTTGGCGAGAAAAAACTTTGCAGAAAAAGTCGCCAAGACTTAAGACCTTGTAATGACATAGGGCTTCGAATTGTCACGCTCAATTACGTCCGAATGCATTTCAATGGAAGAACTTGGAGAGGCTGAAGGAAATGACAAAAACAACAAGCAGTTCGAATCCCGAAACAAACCCTTTGGGAAAAGAAGATTAAAAGGTTAACACTCGGCTAAGTCGAACACGAACACGGAACAAACGGCCACTTGGCGCTTGACAAATGAAGAGCTAGGATCACCATTAACTACATCACTACTTCTTCTGGTAATAAATGCAAAATGCGCGTGATTACGTTTATGATGTGGAGAGATGACACCGGAAGAGAACTGGAAAGACGAGTGAAAAAGCTCGTAGCTGGTGATTTACGGGAGAACTCCAACAACCTTAATCTGGAAAATAAGCAGGATGGAAAATGCGAACTCGCACCGAGAGAACTCTATAAACGCCTTTAAACCTCTTGGGAAGCAATGCGAGAGATTCGCGAAGTAAACCGGTACTAGAGGATTTACTACTTGTGCTAAACGTGAAAGTAAGTACTTTAAATAAGATAATCGCATTCATCCAAAGACCAGGAGATACATTCTTCGCAGGCGTAAAAACCCGAATCACCTTCATTAGGTGAGTATTACAACTGTTTAAAACACTCGGACCACAAATGAAACTTACTCTTAATTCTGAAGACTTTGTAGTTGTTAAGCTTAAGACTAACATAACTCTCAACGTGTAGTACAAAAACTGAGAAATACGTTTAAACGCAAGTTGCGAATATTCACTTTTATCTAGTTTCGTTTAAGATTGACCTTTAAGCTGCTACAAATATTTTCACAAGAATTTTCGAATCCTTTCTTGGACTTAGTACACTGATGTAAATCTGGAGATATGAGGCTATTCATTAAAACAATTGGAAGAAATCTAAGGAAGATTGCTCATTTTAAGTCGCGAAATCTATAGATGATTATGACTTAATTAAACTCCAATGCTATGAAATGTTGTCAAGAATAACCCGAAACAAAATCGATACCTTGGAAACATAAACAGGCTCTTTTTTAGAAATTGAAACTTGTAACGTATATAAACAAAACAAACCTGATTATAGAATCATCTAGGAAAAAAATCATCAACTTTACGTTTAAATTGACCGCCTATCTATTTATTCAGACCTGCTTTTCATAACGCCAAGTGTAATTTACGAGAACCTTGCGAAGCTTGACAGAACCCTTCTGAGCACCTCCATCAAGAAAATAAACTAAAGATCCAAAATAATATTTCCAAAGATAACGTACCAACTTTCCTCATTTCCTGGAAATCCAATCGATGATCAGTTAACATTCGTTCCGTGGAAAAAAAGGCACCGCAGTCTGCGTAGGAAAAACCTGCGTTAGCTCCTCCAAAGATAAACGCTCCGAAAACGAGAAGCGAAGAGGAGGGGATAATGAGCGCAAAAACGAGAATAATAGACAATTTAAGCGATTCCATTAGAAAATTCATGAGGGTTACGGAGCGGTTAATATTTACGAAAGGATCAACGGTGAAAGGTCGAGGAGATCTTAGGCGGGATAAAGGGAAGGAGAAGACGAAAGGCGAAGGAAGAAGGATGCTGAAAAATTGGAAGAGAAAGAAGATCTAAGCAAGCCTCCCAGCCGCGACACAAATACGGGGTATGAGTAAAGTACCTGGTGAGCTGCAACATATGCACAAGTCCATCCCTGCTTATTTTGCATCAAATTATACGAAATATTCTGCGATATAATGACACTTAAGGGGAATTATCGATAGAATTTCCATTCCATACTTTTTCACTCAGAAACAGAAAAAAAGAGCGAAGCAAAGACTTTCTTCTGAAAAAGAAGAAAAAGCTTCATTTTTCCACACATCGGAGCTAGTTACAGAAAATACAATAAATATTTTTCAGCATCCATTACGTTATTCAGTCATAATGCAGCAATAAAACAGTAAGAACCACCGATCTTGGTTAGAATGTAAGCTTTCCAACACCATGTCCCGGGTTCCACTCCCGGTAAACAGGGTTTCTCTAGAAAGAGCACGAATGCACTTATTCACTATTTTATATATAATAAATGCAAAATGCGCGTGATTACGTTTATGATGTGGAGAGATGACACCGGAAGAGAACTGGAAAGACGAGTGAAAAAGCTCGTAGCTGGTGATTTACGGGAGAACTCCAACAACCTTAATCNAATATAATATATTATTATAGAATTTGTCGAAAAGGAAATAATGATAACCACGCTCTGCTACCAAGTTTTGTTCGGTCGATACTACTCACTGTTTCCGTTACATATTAATGATAATGAAGCAATACATTATTACAATGAAGTCAAAATTTAACATAGTTTCTTGACTGTATTTTCTTAGTTTTTGCTTAAAATTTACTACGACTGATAAACCGACGGCTTTCGCGTGTCTTGAGGTTTGATGGAACACGTACATACGTGTGCCGAGGAGGACTGAAGTTTGGGAAGCACTCTCCTAGGCCATAGACGCATGGGTCGTAAGTGGAGACCCCATCTACAATAAGAGAGAAAAAAGGGGGAGAAAGTCGTGGGAGGAGGTCGAGGATGGGCTGGGGAGCGGCGAAGGTTAAGGAACTGTTGGAGGATGGGTGGAGAGAGAGGGTAAAGGGCCACGAGTGAAGGGCTGAAGGTCGTGTGGGCGTAGTCACACCGGAATAGAGGAAAGAGCAGCGAAGATTGGATGTGAGAGAAAGAAAAAGACGCTGAGGAAATAAAATAGGCGGGAGGAGTGCTCCATGCCTTGCGGCACGCCAAATGTACGAATGGTGAACTGGGATTACGGGAGAAAGGAAAAGGCATAATTAGGGATTAAGGACTGGGACGAGGGGAAACTCAACGTATGTATTATCGCTTGAGATGACGCTGATGTAATGATCTGGGCGGCCCAAAATCCAGGTGCTGTAAAATGTCTCCGCGGTACCTGAGTCGGATTATAATACACAAGCAGAACTAATGCTTTTCATCGATGCATAGTATACCAGGAACATCTGCTTTCTTCAAATTGTTCCCTCTTTACGATGCTAAGCTTTAGGTTACATTCGAAATGCACCGTTCAGTAATTCGGCTACCTATCGCACAGAACTTTATGGATAAATAAGAAGTTACGAAAGGAGTGTGGGATACTAAAACTTCTTCGGAAAGAAATAAACAAGTAGTATATTTTCAAAAACATCAAAAATAAAATGAATGACAGATCGATCGCAGTAGCAAAAGAAGAGTGGGATTCTTCTGCAGAGAAAATCGGTCTTACTTGGCAATACCTGGCAGTATACTGATTATAGCGCTATAAATCAAATCGTAATCGTAATTTTTATATCTTCTTTTACGAAGACCATAGCAACCAAATTAACTATACTGTGCACTGTTTTTTAGAACTCACGCAATATGATATCGTGCTATTTACTCGTTTTGACAATTTTTTCAATTTAATTTCATTCAAATTTATTTAAAAATTTGCTGCATTGCAAATACTCTCACCACTCGACAGCAAACTAAATATTAGTAAAATTAATTAATAACGCCCATTAGGAAAACAATGTTTTGCACTTAAGTGGGAGTTGCTTCTCTTGAGAAGACTTGGGACTTGAGAACATAAAAGTAGTTCTAGTAGAGAGGCATATCAAACGTAGTACCGACAAATGAGTAAAACGGAATTAATGGCTCTAACCTAAAGTGGGATTTGGAAAAACGTCCAAGTGGTGTTACGGTGCGAAACGTAAACGATGTAAATGAAGATAAATTGGCGACGTCTCCCTTCTAGCTCTCGGACCAACCAGAAAGAGCTCTATGCAAATCCACCTTGCGATACTCGCTCAGCCCTTAGAAATCGTCCTCCATTCCTCCCTAGTTTCCATCCCACAGACCGCGTTCGTTCGTCCCACGTTTCAGTTATTCACAAGAGCGTACACAGAGGCTAGATTCTCAAAATGACTCACGCCAGCTCGAGACCGCCTTTAAGTTTAACAACCTTTTGGCGGTTATCTCCCCTTTTGAGCAACCGCGATGAAGGCAAAATTCCCTCGATCCGAGAGATCGCAATTAAGACTGCGCTATTACCTCCGCTCCGATCGAGGAGCCAGCACAGTTAGCATGGCGCGGAACTTAACGGTAACAATCCGATTGTTGATTTATAAAGCGGAGTAACAGTTAAGTGAGCGAGTGTCGAATTAAATCATATCTCGAGCAGGATCTTCCCACATTTAGGTACTAATTGCGGAAAGGAAAAAAATATTATTTGGTCATTTCCAGCAGGTAATTGCGGAAGCGTTTTGAAATCATCATGACGAAACGGCTATGTTTCGACCATGAAGGGAAAGAAAATAAGATTTGAAATCTTTCTCCCGACATCAACAACTATCGAGCCCGCGAAGCGTGCCAAGGCGAAGTTTTTTCGGTCGGTATCTTTCGAGGGAAACCGCGAATACATGGAAATCTTCCGCTTCCTTGATGGGCCCCAAATGGTTCACATTACAATCGCAATCAGGAGATTAACCCTTTGAGATACCCAATCCTTTCACTTTGAGATCGGGATAACAGATTCCAGCGTTTCACGTAAAATAATTCCTTCGTAACATCCTGATGACGAGTGAATTACACGCCCAATCCCATTCTTCGGAGACTTGATTCTCTGAAGAGATTACTAGATTTTGCTGATTGATAGATCTGATGGCAAACACTTCCATAAGAAAAGATAATGGACTCGATTGAGATGGTACACATGTATAACACCATAGATAACAACAAGTGCAATTAACGAGGAAAGGATGAAGACTGATAAATAAATATGGTCTTCTGGTGATGAGACACCAAAAGTATACAGCAGAATTTGATTTCTAGGAACCAAAGACACGATGTCTGTCAGATGATATAAAAGGCGAGGTAAGTAATCACGAAATAAAACAAAAACCATTAAGTAAGGAATTTGAGGGCTTATAAACCTGCCAACACAATAATTACTATCACGGGCGACTTTTGAACTTCAATCCCATTTAATACGAAACATAAAAACAACTCTGATATATCCTGCATCACCTGCACTCGGACTATACCGCTAAAAATCACCTTCAACTGAGATTAAAACGGTATTCCATCCCGAGTCTCTTTCGTATTTGACTCATTTCACTAACAGAATCCACGTTTTTTCCATCTGACACTACTTCGATACATTTCCGACACAAAAACGGAGGTCGGAGCACCATGAATCAAAGAAGTGATTGTACCGCAACAGAGCAAGATTAAAACCCTGTATTCCGTCCAAAATTCACCTCAGAATTCATTCATTTACCATTCTCCACCAACAGAATCCAAATTTTAACCATCTGACCCGAGGAAGATACAACCACAATGCTGAAGCACCGTAGGCCATCGGGTCAGGGAGCGAGTGAGCATCCCTCCCCAGAAATCCTATCCATCCCCTCAAAAACTTCGGAATGCATGACGTCTCGACTCTGGGAAGACTCGTGCACGGGCTCCGGGATGCTACGAATCTCCAAGCAGCGCATTGTGGCGAGGCGGCGGATGAAGCAGCCATTAAGGCGGGCTGAGGCGAGCGAGAGCGTGACGTCAACCTGCACGAACGGAGAGTCACGTGCACGACGGAAAAGCCTAGAGACAGGGCGGCACATGGAACCGGGAGAGATGGTGCAACTGAGCAAGTGACGCTCATCTCGCGATCTGCTAGATTACTCTAATTGACCGGCACTGAAAGAATGGAGGGAAAAGGTTCGGAAACCATTTCGGAACGGTAGGTGCACCTCGGTTGAGCGGGGCTCGAGAAACGTTTCCACCGGGCGATTCCCCGATAAACAATGGAGGCATTTGTTCCGGGTCCTTTCGAAGGGATATGACGCCCTGCAATGATATACGCCGTTATGCTCCGCGATCGAGCTTTCGAAAACATGAGAGTGGATTTAGGAAAGGCGGTGCCGACTGCGAGGTAAGAATTTTAAAGCGATTCCGAGGGTTCGGTCGTTTCGGAAATGGTCGTGTTTTCGTTAAATATTGCGTTCCCCACGCTTACGGCCGATACGGTCGTGATCAACCGCAGAAGTAACTTAAATTACTTTCTTCCCGAAACATCCCCGCAATTATCGAGATTAATGATGCTGAGGATGACACCCAATTGCATCCATTGTTGCGTGTTTGAAGCATGGGAATGAATGATGTGAGGTGTTAACACAATAAAACTTCACGGAAAATGTTTATCAGTACTGAATTATCTATTCCAGATTCATAGGGAAAGATAGATAGGTGTAAAGATGGTGTTTTCGCAGCAAATACAGGTACGCTTTTTCCAAATGATGGAATGACACCCTTACATTACGCGTCTCAGAGAGCGTGTTTCATTTTTGATTAAATGCGTTGCTTCACGAAAGAATGTATGCAAAGACCATACCCCCAGCGAGAACTCAACTCACCACAGGATTTCCCTTAGCACAGGGCGAGACTTCAAAATCACAATAACCAGAGCGCCTAACACCAGAGATGTGGTTTTTGCAAAAACATAACAAATATACCAATCCCTAGAATGTGCGTAAGCAATACTTGAAGTTCCTGTTTTTTGTAAAGGATCGATTCACTCTCACATGGAATTAAGTAATTAACTACAACTACTACTATTATAATTATTAATTAATACGTCACAGCTAGTTGAATAACGCCAACGCCAATGTCAAATTTTACGTCACACTACACTAATACACCACAACACAAATACCTCCTATCAACAACAATATACTATTACAAGCTATATTTTTCTAGCAAATAATACATTTTAAAATGCGTTAAAAATACACAATACAAAAGTATGTATCAAAGCAACTGTTCCTATCTTAACATCCCTAATAAGTACATAAAACATGTTTTATCAGGGTTCCTGATTGACACCCACGACTGACGGAGCGATTCCGGGGACAAGTCCCCACTGTACTTCACCCTACCAGGCAGCACTGTCTAATTACAGACTGAGTCAGCGGTAGAATATCCCCCAAGAAATAAACTTCGATACCACTGATTACTATATGCACTTCAAAGCTGAACACGAATTTGTTCAAACCTAAATAAACCACAAAACTACGTCTAATAGAGAAAAATAAATTTAACTATTACCAGAAGATTCAATCAACACCAGTCACTTAGCTCGCGGAAATCTCTGGCAAAACATTATCTTAATTGCTCCACAATCGATCCTTTTGATTTCTTTCTCGGAAGAACGATTGATGAACATTACACTTTAGAAATCAATTAAGACACGTTTCGAGGAAAATTTTACGAGCCAACGCCGCTTAAGTTTAACAGAGGATTTAAAGATCCTCATTATGCGCGATAGCGTTCGGAGGCAGAAAAAGAAATTAGGAAGCCAACGTGGATGAAAAAAAAGATCGTTGGAGAAGAGCACATGGCCCTCCGCTAACGAAAGTCATCCGGAAACCCCGGAAAGGCAGGGAGGCGGAAAGAGAAATAAGGAATTATCGGACACGCGCTGTTGAAAGAAAAAAGTGATATGAAAAGAAAAAAGTCTGGAGAAGAAATTGTGGCTTGGAGAGCTTAGATTTTGAATGCTAAGCTGTCTTTAGAGGTTCCAGACTAGCACTAGAGCAAGTAAGTGACGGACCGTTATTAAATCTCTCGAAAAATACATCAAGGCTCCTTTTCAATGTCATATCTAAACGAATAACTCGATTTACACAGCGCTAGTTTTTTCGAAACAGTGAAATCACCCTCAAACATCGAAACTGCATTATATTGATGCACGACTAACCACGGAATTCCTTAGAAAATAAGATACTATGCTCGCTACACAAAAATACAAATATTCCGAGATACTTTAAAATTATTTCTTAACGGCCTGAAAAATGAGCAATTCCATAATCTTATCTTCCTTGAAATACTTCCGCTTAAAGCAGGAAGCATAACTATTTTAAGTAACATCAAAACAAATGAAAGGAAAATCCAAACAACTGTACTGTGCAATGGAGAAGTTAAATAATTATTTAGCAATTTATGTCTAGTAGTAACTTCTACACAATATTCTAAAGTTATATTAAATACTTAAAAATTAACTTTTTAAATATTTAATATTAAATTAAGAATTTTAAATTAAAATTTTCATTATCTGACAAATGTTTACAAGCTAGTAAGCTGAATTTCGCAACTAATTTCAAATTATTCCACCTTCGTACAATCATTACTCGGTGTAATTGCTCAATAAATTCAGAACTCATATCTGTCAACACTTTAATGCAAGATATATAGATATCTATCTCCCCATTCTCAAGCGATGTAAATAAAATTGCTGGTAGATAGTCCACTGAGATAACCACCAAACGCATCGCCTTTTCTTCATCAAAGTAGGGGGAAATGGGAGAACTGATAGGCCCTCAAGATTTATGGACACCGACATTATCCGTAGGATCAAAAAATTATCTACATTTATATTGCGACCGTTTGCACTACACTATAATTTACCATAGCCGAACTAGCAGTGCCCAACGAACCATATGGCGACGAAAGTAACGCAACCATAGTTGACGCCATCAGGAAACCGTTTCTTCTCTGATAAACTTTCGCTTGTATATTTCGATTCATTTTCAAACTCCCTTCTCCACGGCGGAGGAGCAGAATGCAACCTTCGTCACGAGAAAATAAATAAGACAGGAGCGATAAAAACCTCTAACATCAACAGCCACGCAGTTTCCCTGATTTCCCCGGAATGAGCATCCGAAGTTCAGCTTCGAGCCTTCAACTAGAAATGGCACATTAACCGGATGGGAAAGAAGTCGTGTCCAAACCCTTCATTCAACCGAAAAAAATCGACCTAACACGGCGGATCCGAGAACAAAACCGAAGGAAAGACGATCAATCCACGTCCGACAGACATCCAATGACCACCATACGTCACACGCCAGCGAACACCCACCGCTGCAACTCTCCGGGGAGAGAGAGGAAGGACACACTCGATCCTCCTGGCCCACGGAGACCACGGATTCGACATGCTAAGGCCCCACGCGCGCCAGAAGTGTTTACCACAAGCGCCCCGAGCGTTCGATACCTCAAAACGAGAGACCAAAAGACCCGCAGAGGGAAAATGAAGGATTCTAAATCTCTCCCGGGGGATCGACTTCGAATCTCCGGGATTCCTCTTACGGCCATCGTTTCCGAAACGTGCGGCCGAGGTAATCATCATCCCTTACCTCGGAAATGCCCGACCCGAGGCAAGGAAGAGACCTTTCCTTCGACCCCGAGAGGTACATTACGCTCATTCGCTAAGCCATCTCGATTTCGGTTCCGAACTGGACCCCTTGACCCCGTGGCAACTCCCCTAAAACCCTACGAATGACACCACTGCGAGCGGGAGGTTGCCCTTCCCCATCCTTGGCACGTGATAGCCCCAAACTGTTACTGGATGGACTTCACGCCGATGCAATATGAGCCGAAGGGACGGAACAATGGATTCTGGCACTTCGAGAGATGACGTTTTCGGTCATTCGTTTTACGTTTCATGCTTCGAGCGACTGGGAGAAAGAGGTCCTCCAAAACAGCCTTTGAGCCAAACCCATGATTAATAATCACGGTGACCGACTCAGAAACGGGTGCTCGACTGGAAATGCATGTATCAAACCCTGCCGAGGATGTGAAGCTTCCGCGTTGCGTTAAATACGTTAAATTGCGTTTTGCGTTAATACTTCTTCGGGATTAAAAAACGATGCATGAAATCGGAGCCACTAGTTTAACATCCACCAAGAGTCAACAACGAGGCTGCAGGATGTAGAATGACCATATAGTAACATGTTAATGTTAACGATAGTATTAAATTATTAGACAAATTATCATAAGATTTTAGGAGTTCAAATTATGAACACTGAGTATTAATCGTTGAACATATTTGAATTCATGCAAATCTCTTGAAAAGGACAATATTAGTATTCATAGAATAAAACATTTTTTACTTACCAAAAAACTAAATTACGGATACCTCATTTTGTCTACGTTACAAACTTCATATATAATTTCCGAGAGATAATTAAAGATTTATTCCACCAGTAGAAACACTTGTAGGGGTTCAGCAGACTGAAATTCTGCCAAATAATATCCCAATTGAATTCAAATAGGAGAAAATGAAAAATTTAACACTGCATTGATAAAGCCAAGAACTACACATTCCCATGAGTTCCGAACATTCCGATAGAGATACGCCGTAAAAAAATTGTTTCTTTTCTCAATGAGTCTAAAAGCCTCTCTACTAAAACTAGCGAGAAATCATCAACAGTAGACATCGATACAAAATTATCAACTCCCGCCTAGGTCGCCAACAGTTACATGGATGGTCATTAATTAATTGCGCTGGCCAATCAGCCTCAACAGCTTGGTCAATTAAACTGAATATCCAGTCCGCATTAAGCTCGGAGAACAAATATTTCTCCCCCCTTTCGGCTGTTCCTCCACCCGCCACCCGCTTTTAGGACGACTAGACCCTTTCCCCCGCCCCCTTGCCCAATTCACAAAATGACCCCTTCCAATTTCTGCAGCTGCCGCGAACCACCCAAATTGGAAGAGATGGCAGCGCTGCAACGGGGACGTGGCCCCGACCATCAACTTTCAACGTACCGCACATTTCGGCTCTTTTTTTAAGGGGCGGTGGGCAAAACCGGGGCTAACAATAGGGGCGGGAAGGGGGAAGAGAAGGCACCGCGGGAAAGGGGGATTTATAGAGAGGGTCGAATCGAAGTGGGCAACTTCCTTCCAAAAAAGTCTCGTAAGTTACCTACTTTATTACGCGAAGCTTGATGGATGCCTAACTAAATAAAGATGGAGAAGGTAAGATTTGAGCGAAAGTAAGGGACTTAAATGGGTCCAAAGCCTAATTGAAACGAAGATCTGACAGCCGTCGATAAAACATCAAGAAAGTAAAGAAAGAAGTTACCGTTGGAGAGAAGATATAAAATTTGATGAAATACAATTTGATTTGTGCGCAGTTACTTGACGTCTTTAATGTAGAAAGCGAATGAATGAAACTGACGGTTAACAGTATCTACGACTTCACTCGATATTAGCTACCGTTACTTCTCTTTTCCGCACAATTTTCTAATTTTTGACCACTTATGCGACGTGTCCCAGAGACGTGGAAATTCATTTGCTGTTTACGTACGAAATCATTAGCGATACCAGTCTTCTAGGGGATAAGAAAGTTTGTGCGTCAATTGAATGAAACAAATACATACGTCAAGATACTCGCCAATAAGCACCTCAACCTTCCAGATAACAGGAACAACCCAATTATTCTGAAAAGCGGAAGATGTGAATAAATCCCCCGCGCGACCGAAGAGATAAAAATTCTCCAACGAGTCGGTTTATATAGGTCGTGCAAGTTTAAAATGTTGCCGAACGGATCATGAGCATGTTGTTTGGCAGGAGACAATCGCAATACGCACGCGTTATGATAATTATGGGCGCTCTGCGGGCGGCCTCGATTTTTTCGCATTAACGATAGTCCGCCTTGGGACCCTATCCGATCTCTAATTGAAATATTAACGAATTCGAAAAATTACTTACTTATAGAGAAAAAAGCGCTAGGTGAGGAGCGTTAAAGGAACGTACTCTGAATTCGGTACCGATAGCAAGCGCAATGATCCAATTATATTGGGGACTACCAAACTCAAACTTTCCCTCGAGGACCAAATCTGGCTTCGCAAAAGTGACTCACCTGGGAAAGTCTTGGACGGGAAAATCATTATTACTTCCCGTAAAAAATACCGTGGGTGATCATGATACCGCACTTCACCCACTTTCTTCTCATGCTTTCATGCCTAGCAACCCAACCGTTCACCCAAAATGAGTAGAGTAGTGGTAATTTTAAACTGCTTCGACAACTAGGGTCATTTCGCACGTGAGCCCACAACAGGAATCGAACCCGGAACCGCTTTCACTGAAATCGAACGCGTTACTCACATGGTTGCCCGAAGGCCTGTGTAGATATCCAACGCAGCGCAGGATTTTTGCTAAATCCTCCGCTATTTTCACTGGAGAAAACAGCCGTTTAATTTCCGAGTGTGACTGCCCACGTGGGGGTCTCAGAGAACATGCGCCAGGGACCGGCGCTCAGGTAAATTTAGATTGAACGCTTTAGACGATGACATGAACGATTCAATTAGCGCACCCAAATACATTAGTCAACGCGTTCGGTGAGGTAAGAATAGAAAAATGCAGACTTGAATGAACCTGCGCAAACTCCAGCTTTCATTCGGACCGACGGTCAACAACCTGAGCCGTGGTAACCGGGAGGTTTTGTACACCAAAAAGTATACAAACAAAATCTCTGTAACATATTAGTAAGAATGGACGCCACTTTCAGCTTACGGTTAGAAATTCATGCCCTTGAAGCTGCTTACATCATCAATATATACACGTGGTATTGCTGAAATGAACCAGTGACGCTATGATGAAAGGGTACCGCACTTGAAAAGCAGTAATATCTAAAATATTAACCGTCGTAAATGGGATTAGATGAGTACGTCGTAACATAATAATTCCCTACTCGAAAGATTAAAACTACATAAACGTATCAAATCCTGAAATCAGAACCGACCAGCGTGGCGGGCGCACAGGGCGACCGTCCGGGGCTCCCGATTATAGGGGGCGCTATATGACCCGTAGTGATAAAAAATTTACGATCGTCAGATTCTCCGCCTAAAAACTACCGAATTGCCTCGGCAGAAGAGCCACGGGGGAATCCCTAGTTGTTACAGGGAAGGTCTACGCCGCGGCGTAGACCTTCCCTGTAACTAATTCCGTAGTATTTTATGTGATAGGGTACAGCTGGTATCATTCACAAGACCCTGTCAGTTGAACCACACCCTAGGATAACTACCATTCGAATATCCGTGAATCGAACCAGGAGCTGAAATCCGTTTGCTATACCAATTCGTATTTCAGAAACTTTCGTACTGTATACGTAGCAAAGCTACTATTACTAGAAAAATGTTAGTTAATGCTGGAATATTTTCACACCGGTACAAATCCTAACAAAATATCCAACCAACATAATTATTTTTTTCTGATCGTATCGTTACTGCAGTCCGATGATTTCTCCTTGTTTCAGTATTACTAAAAAATGAAAAAAAAAAATGCCAAAAAGACCTCCTAAAAGGCGGAGAATTATTCCAACAGAATGGTTTTCAATTCTAAGATATAAAAAAAACTCCATGAAAGTATAACTGAACTGCAATTTTAAAAAATATACCCAAATGAAATTTAGCAGCGATTTGTCATTCATAGGATCATTACGTTGCACCTAAGTGGCCTTTTTCCACTCTCAGTATTCAGTGAAAATAGAAGAATAAACTATCACTTCTCATTTTTTATCAAACCGAATTCCCTCTCAAAGAGTCATATTATCCATCGTTGAAAAAATTAATAAACTTTAAGACGAATCAAAGCTCGCAAATTCTAAAACCTCGTTGATATTAACTTTTCCGAAAATTACGAGTCTCGAACCCAGCCTCCCAGATCGAGATACTTAACGAAAATGATACCACGAGAGAGAAAGGGCTCTTCCTCGATTTTTTTCCGACGACAAGCTGTTCAAAATTTAGTGCACGTGACGCTTTAACATCGGGAAGTACGAAGCCTGCATCCGCATTGAACGAACACAGCTGCTCGCCAATCAGACGCCAAGTACCATCCTACATGTCCCCCTCGCCCGCCACAGGGACCCTCTAGCAGGCAGGGGCCCCGGCATACATCTATCTCGCCCTTCTCTCAAATTACGCCCGAAAAAAGCGAGAGCTGAACCGGGAGAGACAATGAGAGGACTAGAGCGAAGGGGGCGGTGTCCTATTAGGCAATTAAATCGGATTCGCGGGATGAACGCTTCCAAGCATCGCAAGAAGAGTTCGAGTGCTAAAGAATGATTCGGAGCACTCGAAATTCCACTTCGAATACAAGCTCTCCGATCTGATTCGAGAATTTATTTGCGGGAAACGTCCTCTAACATACGTGCTATTATTGGCTTTAAAACACAGTAACTCCCAGGAATTGAAACATTCAAACATCACATTTTTTACCGAATTGGAAGGTAGATTTTACAACGCCTGTACCATGTGCTGCCTGTTAGCTAATTCCTCCCTCAGAGTTTCGTTCTTAATTCTACCCTAAAACTTGAAACCGAGAGGAAAATAGCGAATCTAATTAGAATCTTACCAGGTAAATGAAAAGCTATTATAACTATAAATATCGTTATAATAAATTAGCTGTTATAACGATTTAAAACTTAATTAACACTGAAAAACAACGAAGTATAAACATATATGTATTATCTTCGGCCCGCTGTCCACTGGAGGTCCAAGTTCGGGCTCCTCTACTTTAGCATAAATTATTTTACAATCAGCCCAAACTGGCAACATGCATAGCATAGGAGATATATAGGAACTTAGCAAAAAACTAGAATATAAAAAAACAGAACCGCCGACAGGCTCGGCATAAATTAGTTGGACCACGGTAAAAAAGCAGCACAAAGAAACTCAATAATTCGACGAGAAAATACTCCCCTCGCTGTGCGCAATATTGAAGCTAAGACAAACAATTGTCAATTTAATCTCTTAGGCACGATTACCAAACAAAAAGCAATCTCCGCGAATTCAGCGAGCGTAAACATACCTCGAGCCACACAACACCACGTACATCCCCGTATCTCTAAGAAAGGCGCCAACTTCAAAACAAACAGGGGACACAAAGGAGGCGGCGGTGTCTCGGGAGACAAAAAGGGGGGTAATTATAATATCTCCGGGGCTTTTGGACATGGCCTCTGACCCGAAAAAGAGGGGCCCACCCACGATGGCCTCTCTTGACAAGGGGGCCCCGAGTCGCTAACGCAGCAATATGGCAACGCGTAGTCCTGAAGGGTGTTTGCTCAGCCATCGCTTGGTGCGGGCGGTGTCTGCCGCGATCCAGCTGCCCCTCGACGCACCAAAATATGACGTGAAGGAGAGATGGAAACTGAGACGAGGGCGGAGCGGAGAGAGCCCGTTGAGGTGGTCATGGAGAACAACGAAAACTATGGGAAACAATGGGCGAGGGCCGAGTGAAGATGAAAATGCGTCCGAAGGCGGGCGGAAAATTGGTGCGCCGAAGCGTACTACAATGGAGAATAAATATTTATGGGATAAAAGGGTGGTGAGGTGTGGGGGAGGAAGCGAAACCATCGTGGCAGTAGATGCACGGGTACAATTAACTAAGGCCTAATTGGTTATTCTCGATTCGTAGTGTGTTACCAGAGGAAAAGCCAATGCTATACGTGTGAACTGAAAGAATGTGAGTTCCACGGAGGCAGGAAGGAATTAGGGCCAATTTCTTTTCAACTAATAAGTAGCGAACGAAATGACTCGAATGGGTGAGAAATCACTTAACAAATCCGCAGAGAAGGCGAAAAGAATAAATTAAGTGGGAGAGGGACTCGAATGCCTGGGCTTTTCTACTACTGAAACAACTTAAGAGGCACAGAATAAAAAATGTGTTAAGACATATAACCAGTAAAAGGTAGATTTCTGTTAGTTGTAAAATTCGAAAATTTTAAAATAACGAGGCACTCCGATTCTAAGTTGTCTGCACTTTGATATTGAAGTTTTTTAAAGAAACATCTCGTGTACTTTTACGGCCCTTCTTTTGGAATGGACCTGGTTTTTTATAAACGTCTTTTCGACACATGTACCACTTGCGAGAATAATAGGGAATTCTCCTTCTCTTTAAGTGAGAATCACATTGACACCACTTCCTTCATAAATGAAACTTCGATCTACAGAAAAACAAAAGCCAAATATTCAAGGTAGAAATCTTCCATATCCTTCGCCATCAAACAGAAATACGCTAGTAAATAATTCAGCAAGAACACTTGCCATTGAAATTTCGATACATCTCTGAAATTCTACTTTATCCATTACCTCTCTCCAACTACAAACTGAATTTCCAAACGAAAAGCGAGATACGTTCCCCGCCAACTCCCAGAACAGGAACTTACCTTCTGACTTCAGATTGCCTTATCACTAACACGCGTAATACATCTACGAAGTAATATAGAAGAACTATTATACCGACTCCTACTACTCTCGAGCACCGATTGTGGCATACGCCTACGAACGAACATCTTTCGGAATATCGCGAAATTGGTTTTCTTAAAATTTATCCCGCCCATAAGACCCGCGCCCACGGGGAGACGGACATCTCCTGATTGGCTCCTTTCTCATTAACCCCTCACGGATGATGAAGGGGCGAGTCTATTATTTTCCCTGTAACATCCGACCACTCTTCTCTGATTCACGAACACAATAGCGCTAGACGAAATACCGGCTCTACCTACTCCTCCGGGAGGGAGGGAGTTGAAATCTTCAAGGTCGCAGAGGACGTTCTTCAGGAAGGACCTTGAGTTTTCGTCAGGTGGAAGAAGGAGTAACTATGACACAAATTGAGCCCGTATAATAAAAGATCGTTGGAATGATCGATGGAGTGTAGACATTATTAATTTACTAAGCTCATCAAGGAGTATTCAGATTCCTTTTTTTATTCCTCATACGTTGGCTGTGAATTACATAACAGGTTTCCATCTAGTCCAGCTTACCCTGAGGTGGATTAATGTCTCTCTTGCACTGGTGAATTTCACATAAGATTACTACTTTGGACGTAATTGTAACGCGGACGAAATTTCAATGAAAGACTATTTCAATCGATATTTCAATTTTAATAAAATTACTGAAATAATTATGGGAGAGTACGAAACGAGTCAGCCCACAAGCTAAATGACTCCCAGACGAAGATTTCACTTTAGTCCATCTTTGACCAAAAAGAGACCAGATGTTCCCAGGATAATGCACCTGAGATGTTCACAGCTGTCAACGCTATCAAAGAATGATCAATATCACTTGTAAAGGAAGGAAAATAATACTCATTCTACAGCTCAGTTATTTTAACGCTCTTTAACAATTAATAAGCGGAACTTCTAATCAGAAACATTAAGATAAAAATGATTAAAAATCGCACTAACAAAAAAATAGAATAAATCATCAATACAAGTTTGACACTGAATTAAAAATGACCAGCTAAAAAAAATGAAGAATTGCACATCAACCAAATGCATTTAACATAGTAGCCAAGCCATCTCAAGACAGAAAATTAAAAATGAAAACGCGGAATATTAGAAGTGACACAGCAAACTAGTTACTTTGCAGACAAAGATATTTTCGCGGTTTTTCGGACACGGCTGATGAATGCAGATTCGTCTAAAGAATGTTATGGTGGATGAAATATTAAACGTGAACGAAAAAATAGCAAAAATCACTAAATATATTCGATCAAGGCCTATTCTTTGCACGCAAAAAACAGTGAGTTATTTCGTACGTATTCAACGATTTGGAAATCGCTTTTTGGCTAACGACGGCGGTTTGAGATTTTAAAATGGTAGAGAATAATTAAAACCCCAAAATATTTTTAACATCTTATTTTATTAGTTTCTAGCAGCTGAGGAGCCTTTCCTTTAATTAAATCTAATTTTAGAACCAACTTCGCCCACGATCCTACACCGATTCCACTTTAGTATAAACCAGGCTCACATTAAAAACAAAAAGCTGAACAAATAGAACAGACGTAAATCAGCCACACTCCAAACACATGGTACGCATTAAGCGGAGCATGTAGGCGCAAACGCAGAATACTTCTCCCTCGGCTAGAAAGGGTGTTAAGATTTCCATGAGTCAGCGCGATTGTACGCTGAGACGGACCCAAAGATAAACCGACTTATCTGTTTAGAAATAAAACCGGATGGCGAAGATGGAGAAAACGAGGACGCAAAAACGCGGGGAGAGGATTAATCAGCTCCGAAAAGCATCGGCAGGGAAAGGGAAAGAAGACTCACGACTGAGAACTCGGTATACGAAGATAAAACGCCGGAGATAAAACACGCGAAAATTTAAATGAGAGAAGCATCAATAAGACCAGACCGTAAAAAAATCGGGTGAGGAAGAGGATGGTAAACAAAAGTTGGGGACGAGACGACCAGACGAAAGGAACAGCTGGAAGTGCGGTTCGCACGCAGAATCTTAAAGAGAAGACGATTTCTGGTCGCCCTGCTTACATACCCGACGCTGGGTCTCTTTTTAGGAGACTCTTTCAAGACGTCGAATGATCGGTAGTGGAATACAGACGATCGATCGAGTTTTCGTCGGACTCTATTCACCAGCTCACTATTAAACCACATGCTTTAGTCTCTACGTTTCAGGAAACGCATAAGTAAGATGCAATTCATATGTTTTCATTTTTAATTAAAAAAGGAAAAAAACCTGAAGATCCTATTCTGCGTACTCAAGATATAGAATAGAAATCGACAACTAATTTAATACTAGAAAAAGATCTACATGGAATGTAAAGCGCAAAACAAACTTGTTTTCATTGTTTGCGAATCAAGACGGAAACCGAACAGGGAAGGCATACAGCAGTATTTGATAAACAAAAATACTTGCAATTTAAACACTGGTGACTGCTCCAGAAGCAGATGATAGCTAGTATCAACATTAGAAGATAAATACTTCAGATAAGTTTTTCTCTAACTGCAAACTAATCCTGGGGTAAATAAACACGCCGAGAAATGAACAGTAAAATGAAACGCATAAGTTTTCCTTGTTATCCGAGAGAATATAATTTAAGTCGAATATATGCGGGAAAAGTCTAACCAAATCAATCTCCGAGGACAGCCAAGGATTTCAACTCTTCATCGCTAGGAAACCACATCTAAGATACAGACAAGCCAGCAATATTTCCCTCACAGAAATTCCCAGTCGACTACACAACACTTCCACCGAAAGAAACTCTCTTCTCACGCACCCTCCATTTTCTCACCTCGTCCCATCCTAGAAACGGGAAGAGCGGTTACGGAATCGGGAACGGTTCGAAAGCATTAAGAAGGACCGGGGGAGTAGAACGTTTGTCGTGACGTGACTGTAATCCACGTTTTTTGGTCCGAGCGGAGGATATGCAGTGGAGGAGGAAAGGTCTGGAAGAGGGGGAGAGCGGTCGGTGGAACGAATGAAGATGATGGCGAATGAGTTAGGCGAGGTTAGATTGAGGAGAGGGTTGAAAAACACAATGGCCGTCCAAAAAAAGCCTTTTCAGGCAAAGAAATTCTCTTAGGAGAGAGCAGGGAAGAGCTGATCCGTAAGGTGCGTATTGCTGGAGGTGGAAAGAAAGGAAGAATGCTTTTCCTTTGAAAGGATACAGCGAAGTCTCTTTGTATACAGTGGATGATCGGTTAACGAACAGAGCGGATAAATCAGACGAGGAAAGCTTCCACGAAAGAGTTTTATGTTCGAAAGACGAACAGGTGTTTGGACAACGAACAACTCGCAGAACAAACTTAAGACGCGACGCGCAAGATTTGTCGAATTAATTTACGGCCATATATGCGCGACTTCTACATAGATAGAGATGGTTACATGTAGTATATAAGTAAATATCCTCCAAAATCATCATTTTATACCCACTGATTCGCCCATTTATAGCGAAACCAATAGTTGATGAGAGAAATAGCTTCTGGCGGTGTCTAGTCGTATATTAAGATTTGGAAACATATGGAGAATTACATTTTGGCTGAAAATATAATTTCGGAACGAATTATTCCCTTTAGTTGGTACACACAAAACACGTGGAAAAATGATCCTGAAGCTGATGAGAAAAAATAACTGTTCAGGAGCTTGAACGAGACTTTAAGCAGTGAGCAAAATATGAGAAATTTTGATCACAGCTTTCAAGAAACGTTACGAACGCACTACTTGTTTTTTAAAAGTACAATCTCATACGACGAGCGTAAAGTCTGGATTACTAAATACCATGTCCAGAGCAGCCATTCCTTAAATTGGGGAAAGTTCACGAAACTCCAGGAAAGAATCCCACCGTAACCGAATTCGACCCAATAAGTCACAGGGAAAAATTATCCAATTATCAGCAGTAGAACGCCCGAAAAATTTTCTAACTCTTAACATATTTAGCCCAAAAAGCACAACTCCCGAGAATGTTGAGCAATATTTTTCCTTTAAAATATGAAAATTTGCAATTGGCGCATTAATACACCATTACCAAAGTGGCGTCATAACGATGGAAAATAAACGACAAATTACACAGCAGCTGCGAAGCGTAAACTCCGAATTAAAAGAAAAGCCAAAATATGAAGGATATTTACATTCTTCTTTCAAAGTGAAAGTCGAAAAGCTGCTTCTTTGCATGCATTCATTACGGGTTCCTCCAAAACGAAGCGCCGATCGTTTTCAGACAAACAACTGCCACGCGCTAAAATGGGTCACGCATCCCTTGCAATGTTTATCAATGCGGGTAACGGTTTCAGTTACATCCATTTAGCGGATGACTCATTTATAACTCTGACAACGCCTTCGTTCCAAAGGACGTGGACCAAAATGTACGCAAAACCTCAATGGGGTCACCCTGGTGGAAAGTTCAATAAGACTTTCAATAACAATTTCACCGATAACACTCTCTGGTTGGACTCCATCGGCGAATCGTATAAGCCTACGCCAACGCCCAGAAATAAGAAAGACTATTTTGCATGAAGGCCAGTTATTTTAAGAAACTTTCCCCCAACACTTTTTATTGGACGCGCCTATTCTTAGCTCCATAGCCTAGTTACCGCTTTTCTCTCCAGTGCTCATGGGCGCGGCAAGGATGCCAAAACCACACTCCAACATCGAATAATGCTGGGAAGATAACTTCCAGCAGATATGTCCGAAATTCAGTAGATTCAAGGAGTCAGGAAGAGATGGGTCTACCCATTTCGAAAGGGCCTGTTTTGAGCCTGGGCCAGGGAGGCTGACATAGAAGGCGGTTCCCAAGCTACGTCCATTATTGCTAAGCGGATACTATTAACATGGACTCAGATCTGAGTTGATGTAGCAATGAAAAGTAGTTACAATCACAGCATATGAATATATTCAAACGATTATAACCGCAAGCTTTTGAATTTTCGTCGACGTCTACTGGCAGTAAAATCGGATTTTAAGCGCAGATACGAGTTGATCGGAGGAAAAAGTTTAATGCGCTTAATCTAACAAAGCGGAGGTCTACGCTTCGAATCTTTGCGAGAACGAGCTTCGCCGATTTAATAATTAAAATGGGGATTCATCGTTAAAATAACGTTTGATATAGACAATAGTAACGGCAGTAACGAATCTTATATTCCAAAATCTTTATAGAACATCATGTATTTCTTAACACAGATATGCTGCCATGCTGGAGAAAGCTTTGAATAAACATTTAGACAATTATAAACCAGAAAAGAGGAGATTTTCATTACCTATGCCTTCTCTGTTTTAATATTCTTCTTTGAGTTATTCTTCTCACTTTAACAAACAATATTAAAAGCGATGGACAAAGGAAAGTTGTTAACACAACATTTAAAAGTTACCATGTAAGATCCTTACTAATCATGAGAAGATAACGCGAACCGTGTCCCAGCAATTCAAAAATTCACTTCCCTCGGCAATCTATCACAGGGGTGCATTGCAATCCTATCATTGACTCAGCCATTAAACCTTCCGCCCTTAATCTTCAAACCGATGATTAAGATATAGTATTGAAAACGTTCGAACAGTTCCTTCACTGAAACTGCCAAAGAAATCTTTAAAACCGCCAGCCGAAGCGAAATCCAACTAAAAAAAAATTCGTCTAGGCAACAAAAAACCCCAAATCCGTAAAGCACCGCGATGAGGTAGACGGAAGACGAGGGGAAAACTGACAAGAAAGAAAAAGGAAGGAATGCGCTTATGAGAAATGAAGGGATACCTTCTGACACTTATCGTGGATAAACACCACCATCACAAACGCACACAGGGTTGAAGAAGGCATTGTGACCGCAGGTCCCTCTGATGCAAGAGACTGTACGAGATCTCCCATCTGCTCGCGAAGGAACGTCCTTACCACTCCTGAAGACCCCCATAACCCGCCCCCGCCCGAGAAATTTTTCCCAACAAAAAAATGGGTGGGTCTAGGCAGGAACCTTAAATCCACAGGAGGCAAAAGAGGAAGGTGTGGGTGGGTGCCACGTAAGATATGGGACGGGATGACAAGGGACCCAAAGGGACAGACCTCGGAGGATGCAAGGTGCACGTCGTTTGGTGAGGGGTCTAAGGAGGGATGAATGGGGGGACGGCGTTCGTGCGACGAGCAATGAAAACCAGCTTGGAGAGTGGAAGGGTGTCAAAGAGAAATCACTCGCCAGAGAATTAACAAATGCCCTCCTAACAAATGAGGATGGACAATGGAAAGAAAGGATGGTAACGGGGACAGGCGGTGACGTCGCTTTATTTTACGAGAAAAGAAACAGCGGAGTAGCATCGAGGTGTATTTGTGTCAAAATACAACGGAGGAACCTGAAAGGACTTTCTCGGAGGAATATGAAGATTTGTGACGGTTCTAAGGATGGAATGTGGAAAGGTTTAGGGCTAGTGTTATACAATGTACATGAAATATTTTCGACAACGCTAGTTGCTCTTCACATCGATTACCTTAGTGAGCTTACTTAGAAGTAGAAACAATATAATATACTAATTTTAGACGTAGATGAAGATCCTGATATTAACCATCGAACATCCAAATTTGTGAAATTTTTCACGGAAGCATGAAGATTTCACCCTAAAGCATCAGCTTCCTTCAGAGCTGGTCGAGTTGAAGGTAGCGTCGGAAATCATTACCGTAAGCGCGAAAAATTTTTTTATATTTAATATAATAGTGCATTTTCGTTGCAAAAAGAAGTATTTTTAAACATCGCCATCAAATGTTACCATAGAGGAAAGCATTTTCAATATCTGATCTACCACTCTTTTTTCAAAGGGTCGGGGACGTTTCTTTTACTTAATCTTTGACCTTTTAAAGAATAACAATACTTCCGAACACATCAATTTTCGTAAGAGAGCCTAATCGGGCCTAACCTCACCAAACGAAGTCTTCTCTAATATAATTATTATTTTATTAACTCGGAGGCCATTATCTGCGTTAAAGGTAACTAAATTCACGAGAAGCCAAAAGACCTATATATCCCGGAGAAAAAATACTACTTTCTAGTATCATAATATAGCAATATTTTACTTGGTAAAGACTAACAGAAGTCACAAAATCCAGAAAACCACCAAAAACGGGTTCCGTTTTTTTTCTAATTTTGGTTTTCTGGATTTTGTGACTTTTGTTACACTTTGCCACCAGCGGCACTCCATTTATTGGTAAAGACTAATACTACCAACTTAAAAATGAATACCAAACTATCCAAACTTGGTGCGATCGAGATACTGCGATTCTTCGAGGAAGAAGAGAATAATAAAGAATAACGGCATACGAGTCTTCCTTCCGATCAAACGCGAATAGGGCTTAAGAAAAGTACAGTACTTCTCGCGATGGGGAGAAGAGAAAAAAATCAAGCATGTAAACCGATGTGGGCGATGACCATAAAGAAGAAAAACTACAATTTACGACATCTGGGTCTGAATGGTGACACAATGACAGTCGAGAACGAACGTCATTATCTTCTAAGATGGGAAAGATATTCATCCTCTTAGTCTTTCGACTGTTACGTACCACGGTAGCTGAGTAAGCAGCATCCCATGACATCCCACATAGATGTTTTAGAAGAAAGGAATAAAAAAAAGACAGCCTCTCCTCGGAGAGCCAACCGTTAAATACTCCCCGAAGCCATATAGGAAACAATTTTCATAGTCATGCATGGGAAGATTCAGAAAAAGTCGTCTCATGAATATGTCTAATGAAGATACTGCAACGAGTTACGACCTCGAATACTTAAGAGAGAATGCAGGTGCGGTGCAAAAATCGTATAAGAAAAAAGCGATACTTAATTTATAGAACGAGAGATAGTGCCAAAAACCAAATATTAAAAGCCTAATTTTCGGATTTGGAAGATAAAACCTAAAAATTAGTACTATTTTTAGTCGATGATGTCCAATTGTGTGATGAGCTTCAGCAATTCGTAGTATAAACCAAATTTTTCAAGAACCGCAACAGGATCAGCACCAGAGACCCTTTCTTCCCTATATTATTTTCCACCGATCATCAATAAAGAGAGAGAAAACAATTAATCGATGATTTTCAACGAAAATGGACCATGATTTTCAACTGAAGAGAAATGACACCACAAATTTAGGTAGCAATGCAACCATGGAATATATACCCAACACCCAGCTTATTGGCAGAAAGGTTTGCTTGCCAGCGTACCAACTTTTTGCAGGTTGGGCCATGGATGTTTGTTTGTCCATAGTTAAAACTGTTGTATTATAATTCATAATTATAGGAAGAATATCGAATTATTATTTATAATTATAGGAATTGAGGAATGTTCGCCCGAATCACCGAAACTTCGTTGGAACTCCTTTACAAGCTATTTCGAAACCACAAACTGTACCCATCCAAACAAAAGCATCACTGCTCTCTCCATTACTACAGCCATTCTTATACATAAACCAAAAAATATCCTTCGTTAAATCCACTACACTACCTTGAAATGCTAAAAAAGACATCTTATACTCTCACCTCATTGCTTCTGCAGACTTCGAGGCAGAAGGCACGTCGGAGGAAATCGAGAGGTAGATGAGAAATGAAATGAGCGATTAGAAGGTGAGGCATAGCGAAAGAGGAAGTTGGGTACGGGGCGAGGAAAAAAGACGGTGGTGGGGCAAAATGACGCGGATGACTGTTCGTTCACCCTGACGCTTGAGGTCAAGGAATGGAGATGCGAGAAGAAAACGGGCGATTGAGCTGTTCGGAGGATTGCTCTGCACAAATTTCCCAAGGCGATTTTTACGGCAGTCGGACGTTCAGTAGGGAGCCGAAGCGGTTGCATCCTATACGTGCTGGCACACTGGACGCTCGCTTTATCACGCGAGGAGGAGCCGCGATAATCCCGGTTCGGAACACTCCCCGATCGGTGAAAAGCGGGAAGAAAAATTTACGAGTCCCGTCCAGCTTAAGTGTCCTTAAGGGAGAACTGTCACCTGAGAAGAAGACCATTTCTGGCGAGGGGATGAATATATTAGAAACAAGAGGATCACTGGATGATATACCTGACGCTTAAACATGAACCGGATGCAGAATAGAGGTCTTCTCTTAAGCTATTTCGTACCATCTATACCTGCTGTGCCCAAGCAAAATCGGCCTGCATTAGTTACTACAAGACTTGGCGGGCGCCGGATTTTGTAAAGTTGATATTCTACAATTTCAGTCAAAGTTTGAGGAAAGCAAGTCAAAAGAAACTTCAGGAAAGAACACTACTGGTACTAACTGAATTCCTTAAAGACAACACTGTAACCAATGGGCTCGGGTTGGACACTAATCAAAATGAACTCCCACAGATTTACCGTACGATAAAATCAAGAAGCACAGAAACTTGTATGAGAAGCACAACTTTCAATGAAAAACGATTAAGTAATAATTCACCATTTCCAAATGTATCAAGTTATACCAGCTACAACGAACTTTCCCCAACTATAAAAAAGAAGTATGTTCTTCTACACAGAAACAATGACATTTGCTTTTCATCTTTAAAAAGATAACTAGAAATTTGTAGCTAAGAAGAGTCAAAACCAACCATCATTACATTCACTTTAGTCGGGCAATGACTGCGAAATTAATAACATTGCTAGGTATATTTCACTAATTTAACACGCCTAAATTGCTTAATGTAGCAAAACGCATGGAACGTTCAAATCAGCAAATGGCTACTCATAGGATAGCAACTCTCTTTAAAGCTTGAATGAAGCATAGTTGAATTTAAAACACCAGCTGCTTTACAGAAAGAAGGTCTTACAAATAACGCAAAGGGTTCCATTAGCTTAATGAATATAATACAGAGACAAAAGAACGACCCTAAGGGTTAAGTACTGCAAACACAAACAGCAAGAATTAAAAGGCACAAATCCAAGATAACATCAAGCAGTAGATGGAGCAAACGAGAAAAAATGTGCTTATGAAATAGCGGAAAAAGAGGCCGATGAACTCCGTTTCCGAGATCGGAGGAAAATCTCCTCCAAATCTTCATTGCGCGTACTTCATTTTCTCGACTTAGTAGGGCAAAGGGATTGAAGGGGGAAGACGACGGGAAAGTGTGGCTTAGGTCGAGAGAAAACAATGGGACTCCGTAAGAGCGAATCCGTGAAACAAAGCGATATTAAAATTACGAACAAAGGAAAACAAGCTTTCGCGCGAGTGAGCAACTTTGTTTTGGGAATGAAGGCAAAAATACCGTTACGAGATGCGAATTTGATTTCCAATCGCGGCATTAACGAGAGAATGGAATTTTCACGCTATTGCACACGGAAGCGCTACTGTAATCGCCCTGACAATGAAGATACACTGCTCCTTCCTAAATGGATCCCGGGAGGAAAATTTAACTCTTGTACAATTGCTCACCGTTACAAAGGTATAAATTATCGTCACCAAGATTAGAGGAAGAACGGACACGAAGATTGCTTCGTTCATTCCGAACGAAAAAGTCATTTAACATTTTAATTAATTATTTGAAAAGTAAATACGTTGAACGGAGTAGGAATTTTCGCGAATCGTGAATGCATCCCACCGGAGAAAGAAGTTTCCGTGATTACTCCTCGTTAGAATAAGAAAAACGTGAAAAATTAACACTTACGTTTAGGAGAAGTTCCTTTCCTCATAAAGGAAACGACTGCTAATCCAAAATGATTTTCACTGTGGTACTTACCTGTAAAGGAAAAGAAACAGGTTTAGTCAAGTGCTGGAGACATTTACATGGCAATTAGCGAGAAAGTGTTATACATTTCACAAAGTTAATGGCATAAAAATACGATTGTGGTTTAAGTTCACCATATAAGACACGAAGTCGGTGATTGCTAAAATCATACGATAACTCCGCGGGGTCGTTTGTAATCGTTTCTGATTCCGACGGACACATTTCCGAATGGGTAATACTTATCGCCGTGAAATAGAGAGAATGTATAAAAGCGAAAACTTTGTCGCAGTAGGTACACAGTTAAAAAAATTGCTTACATTACCGATAATATTCCGTGGCTAACCTACTCACGAAATATATTTCAACATATTGAAGCGACGGAACAAACAAAATTTTTCACCTGTCAACAAAAATTTACAGCTTAAAAACGGAATGAGTGGCGTAAGGGTTAGTGAGCTAGCTTGGCAAAACTAAAACCTTGGATTAGAATCCTGAGACGTGGCTGCTTGTGAAAACACCAACAAATATGGAATTTCTTTCATGGTGTTGAGTATGAAAGTGATCCATTACTAGTAGGATGCTCATCTTAAGAGATGATAGGACAAGGCAGTTTCCATTAAACTTGCGAAATATCTAGAGCTTAACCAACTTATATAGGTAAAGATACCTGGATAAATGTGAATGAGACGTGCAAAGAAGAATAAGGGGGTGCTGTGAATGGTAAAGGCAATCCAGTTTGCTTGCCTCTTGACGGTACAGAATTATATCTGTACACATCTGAGACTAAAAAGACGAAACAGTACATCGAATAAAGTAAATGTGCGAGGAAACAAAGTAAGTAGAGTAGCATAAAATTCTAAGAAAAGGGGTACGAGAGACTGAAAATATGACCTGCATGTCCGTCTATTAAGTATTAAAAGCCCATTCCCTCCACCATAAGCTATCAAAAGATCACGCGAGGCAATGAGGCTTACTAGGCAAGATGAGGAGTGAGGTAGTTTGCCTAAGCTATCCTCACTGAGCAAGAATGATATATAAGGAGCACAATGGCTATGAATAACACCTTTCACATCATTCGATAAGGAGAACCCGAAATAAATGTCACTATTCAGAGTCATTCATACCTCAGTAGCTTTCATATTTTCACAGCCATGAACAAGATTAAGACAAAAGTAATTGAGAAACTCATTTTCCAACTCCTGTACCCATGAAAAATGAAAACCATAAGTGAGATACGGTCGCAAGAACAGGTCGTTGAGTACGTGTGGGTGTTTTGGTTGAGCTGAAAAGCAGAACGGCGAAGGACTCTCCTAAAAGCACGTGCTCGAGAGAAGATGTGACGCAACGAAACATGCTTTGTGGACGCAAGGCCTATTAAATGAAGGATTGTCAAGTTCAATAATGTCGATCGAATGCCATCGATAAAACTCCGCGGGATTGTGAAGCCGTGAGCAGGAATGCAAGATACACGCCGTGAAGTGTGCCTTAGTTTACGACCTGGGTCGCTGTGGCCAGTGTCCACCGCCTTAAAAACGAGTAGCTCGACGAAAAATAACGACCTTTTTTTCTGAAAGGAATGCTGCTACCGTACAAACTACCAGACGAAAATCGATGGCTCGACGTCAATGATTTAGCCCCCAGATTTTAAAATCTGGGCGTTGTCCAAATTTCACGATATCACAATCGAGTTATGACATGTTGTCCCATATATGATAATCTTGCGAGTATTCACTCGGTGATTTCACGAGCGACCAGCTATTTTAGACTATTTCTTTGATGGGATGGCCAGATTATTCTGACAAATATTTTCACACATCAGCCGAAGCATGAATGAGACATACAGTCATACAGACGGTCCAATGCCAAGAAGATGACAGGATGTGGTGGTTAAAGTAGTAAGTCTAATAGTGTTCCAACCCCAAATGTCCCGAGTTCGAGTCTCGACTAATCAGATTTTCCTGGTCAGGGAATAGTTGTGTTCCGTCAATAATAATAATTTAAAAAATGGGGTTCTTCTGTTTCCATTACAGAAATTATCATTATTAGGATAGACTTCCATAAAGGAGTTTTCTGTAACCAGGAAATGTGGTATATAAAAGAAACGTATTCAAATACAATCGCAACGGGTTACAGAAACTTAAATGCCTATGCATCAGCATATAAAATACCCTTCCATGTGATAATATTTACAAAAAATATACACATGAATTATTTGTTAAGATCTAATAAGATGAATTTAAAAACTTTTCAAATTACGGAAACGAAATCATAAAAGCAAGCAGACAGAAGACAACAAGTACAAATTGAAAGTTTTTTCTCTTCTGTTATAAAAATGCGTCAGAATGAATGCTAATTGTCTAAATCCCGTAGAAAGGAATAAGAAAACGCAACAAGAACAGTTATTTACAAATAACAAAAATTTGGATTAGAAAATTATTTTAAAATGTAAAAGAAACTATCGAAAGGCAAAATAATCCAAAGATTTTTCCTGCTCAAAAAAAATACATATCGAACCCACGGGATAAACAACGACTTAGGTAGCTTCTTTCCTGCCCGTTACTAATGATCGACTCTAGAATAAGGTGGGAAAAACCAGATTGTGGATGAAGGACAGGACTCCAGAAATCCATTTGCCAGGGGCGAGTAATTTGAGACAAGTGGATAGTTGCTCCGCCCACAGACTTCAGATTTGATATTCGACGGACAAGGAAAATTTCTCTCCGGTGATCAGAATTAAATCGGATATCAGATCTGAGCCCAACAAAAGGAAAATCAAGAGTTTTCGAATTTCATAAGAGCGATCTCGAGAGTCGTACTTGATACTGCTATCTTTAACTGATCTTGATAACCGAATCACCGATTCATCAGGAAATCTTCGGTCAGAACCTGAACGGTACGCACCATTAGCGAAGAGTAAGAACATCAGGCCGGCAGATAAAGATAAAAATGTGCTTGAGAATATACTTATTACCCGGAGATACTTTCAAATCAGCTTTTTATCAAAATGATAACAGTATGGGTTTATCAATAAATTCTGAGAATTAGCCTTGACCAGGAACACTTTTATTTTGATCTAACCTCTTCAAGCATCGGTTGGCGTAACTCATTATATAATTTACCCGGAAAATGAAAAATAATATGATCTTTACATTATTACTTACTTTTATTCCAATAGGTTTCGCAAGGTATGAGGTTAGAATGAAACGATACTCGAATCTCTAGTTAGAATCTCAGTCAGTAAGCGGAAATTATTAACAGCGGACCGTTGATTAAAACATAAGACATTCTTGACGAGAATTTCTGAATAAGAATTCAAGAAAATCAAATGAAGACCACATTAGGAAAGATTTCTACCGCACAAACTCCATAGTCCAGAATTAAGATTTATCATGATGGATGAGGTTATGTTCATAATAATATATTAATACCAACGCGGTAATAGAAACATTTCCGGCTTGATTTGGAAGAAAAGAGCGCATCAGATGTTCTCAAGGAAATATTGAGAGTACACTCTTCTGGCATCCAACTGAAGAAAGCCTTCCTCAGGGTGTTCTGTCAACATCAAGAGCAAAACCTAAGCCAATCCAATTATAACCCACGTTAAAATTTGACCTCCAATTCCTATGAAAATGAAAGCATGTACGCTTCTCTCTGAATCCACGTGGTGCAATGCATAGCAACGGCCCACGCGCCACAAGCACTTATGATTTCAAGTGAGGGTGCTTTTATTTTTAGCCCAACGTTCTCGTGGAGCGCCAAAAAAGAGTACGTTGCTGGTGGAGATGCGGTCGACAGGAACGGAGATAACGGAATTCTTTACACTCACATTTCTCCTATAACTGGATGCAAGGAAGATCTTGCATGAATTCCCTGATGCATTACACCCGACTTCAATTAAAATCTTTTAACATTGAATATTAGAACGCTCATTTAATATAAGCAAAATGATAACAAACCAAATAGTATTTAAACAACCTTCTTGTTCCAGAAAATCGACAAGAATTTCAATCTTTCCTCTCCGTAAAGTAACAATTAAACTAAGAAGAAAACCAACTGAAATTCTTACCAACGAAAAGAATAAAATTACCCAACAAGAAATTAAAAATTACCTCACAAGAAATCAGAAAACTAGATCTAATAAAAATGTTCCATTTATCCTGTGTATCTTTTCTTTAACTAACAGGAAATAGACAACCCCTAGGCATTTCAGTTACTTGCACAGTTGCGACCGATAAATTATAACAAGGCACCTGCGCAACTTTAACTGTCCTCGGCTCAATGAAACGGCGTAATTCGCGAAAGAAACACCTGGATCAGAATGTCCTTAAATATCCATGAGTTGCAATCTTTGGATGAGGATAACTCTAATCCCACTAAGTCATGGTTAAAGAAAGGGGAGATGTATAATTTTCCAGAATTCTTCTGAAAAATACTTTTCCGCTGGTCATTATTTACGACAGTTTCTGAGTATTCGCGAAAGACGTTGCGAAAGACCATAAGTAACCAGTCGCACCCGTAAGAAATATAATGGAATTGCGGATTCAATGGGAAAATACCAACGGGAAAGAGTAAAAAAAATTTATCCGGCCATCGCTGGAAGTAAAATCCGCCATAAAACCTCGCGGCGAACATCAAAACCTCCATCGCTAAAAATCAATATTAATGTCCTTTCGGAAAAACGAACATCGTCTTGTACTGTTGCTGAAAAAAATCTACCCAAATTAAGAACGACGACAAGCTCAATAACATCAAGATGAAAATTTAAAGCTATAATCTTAAAGACCAAAAGAATGCTCTCGGTGACTCAATTACGCAACGCCGTGGCAGAAATCCATCTCCAATACCCACCGAGAAGAGCTACATACACCTTGAAACCCCAAACAGCGAGGCATATTCGCATTTATTACCCGCATATGCAACCATCCCTCAACGGCAATTCAACTCTTCTCCATTACCATATCCAAAACAACCCTGTGAAAGAGCGGCGACCGTCTCCCAAAGCTCGTCCCGAAATATTTGACAATTCCTAGCGAAAGGGCGGGAAAAGATGAACGCTGGAGGAATGAATGGATAGAAAGGCGATTGAGTAGTGAAGTTCTCGCACTGTTCGGTAGCTGCGTGAGGCCAGAGGTGGTGGGGACGGAGCAGACATATGAAAGAAAGCGGGTGCCTCGCTAGGGTTGGGATGCAGAAGCTTACGCGTGCGCAATGAATGCTTCCATTGCTCAACAACACCGACCCCGGCAGAATCGAAAAGGGTGGGGTGAGCGTTTGGCGGGTGTCGAAGGGAGAGGTGACGGGGAGGGAACTGCGAAGAGGGGCAAAGGGGGAGTCTTTCCAGCAGCAAACAAGGCAGCATGGGAGTCAGCTGGGCTGTGCGGCTGGTGGGTAGCTGCTCTTCGGCTGTGGGTAGGACGACGGAGTGCCGGGAAAAGGGAGGTGCACGTGGCTATCGATTCGGCGATGGAGCAGTCGAAAGAGAAGATGGACAAGAGATGGAGCCAAACCTCACCCCCACATGGATCGTGACGGCGGGAAAAACACTATGCAGAAACGATACAACGCGTATTTTAATGACTGTCGTTCCATTCAATCTAGTTAATGGACCGAGATTAACTTTCACTTTAAAACAAACAAGGCAATCAAACCGAATAACCTTAAAATCTTAAATACGGCCACGTTCTTCGTATTTCTTCCTAAGAAGGGGGAATTAGCAAGAAACGATAAAGGAATAATACATATAAACTAAACCTGAAAGTAGGACTTCGAATTAAGTCCACTAAACTCGAAATAACCTTGGACGCAGATGAACATTTATCCGAACCTTCATAAAACTTGTCTCAAGACATTCGACTGTAAACTAGAAAAGAAATGTAATAAATAAAAATAATATACAGTAAAGTAGTAATTTATATTCATTGCAGAACTAGAACTACGAATTAATATCCCAAACTTTGAAATAAAAATCTTCCTAATGAAGCAGATAATAGTTTTTCTGGACATCGAGAAAACTGTCACTTAGGAGATTTGACTATAAAATACAACTATTAATATACTTGACTGTATTTTATAGAAATATACCAACCATACTTCTATTGCGACGTCAACCTTCACACTCAAAATTAAGTGCATTCATAGTAAAATACCTATAGTACAATCTTCCATAGCAAAATCCTTTAGGAAATCAACTATTACCCCATCAAAATGCGAATCCATTACCCGCCGTGATCACACATCATAGATGGAAGTCGATACCATATTTGATCTCCTTACTGCGACTCGCGTAGGTAAAAGTGGGCCTGCAGATGTATTATAAATATATTCGGAGCGTTTGGACGATCAATACGAAAGTAACCACCGCCAAATTTAGTGCTGTTTATCGAGGTATTTTCAGACTGATTTTCATAGGCTCAAAGCCTAAATAGATTCGGACGTAATCATGCTGAATGTTTCCGTCGTGAGTCTCCATCCATGACGATTGCTCCTAGGAAAACGTACTTGTTAAGATGGGGGTAACTTCTCAGTGATACTGAGCGATTCATTTGGCAAACGTTCATGATAAGTTTACGAGTACACGTGCGAACTGGAGACCACGAAGGGGAGTTTTCCGTCGCCCACGCAGATGTAAGTAGTAATCCTTTTAAATCCGAGATCACATTATTCTTCCATGAGATAATATTCGAAGACGATAAAGCCGCGCCAACTGTCCCCTCTCCCACACTCCCTCCCGATGCCATTCTGCAATTCACATTACCCTCTCGCCGCTGGATACGAACGCGGTCGATCCAGCCCTTCTCCTCCACATTACTTCAGCAACGGGACGATTTGAACCCGAAAACGCAAGCGTGGAGGCGCCCGAATAGATCCCGGTAATCGACGAACGAAAATACCGACACATTTCCGGGGACAAAAAATACGACGCACTTATCGTTGCAACGAATCCAGCAAGAAAACATTCCTGATTGTAAATTACGGACTCTTCACGAGCACGAAAAACAGGATAATTTACCGCCTCGAGATAATAGTACGTAAACATTCCTGGAAGAAAAAATTCGCAGAACGCGACCAATATCTGGAGGACCCGAAAATGCGAAAACGGTCGACGGCGCCACCAACGACGGGAGCGGGAAATGGAGACAAAAGAAGAGGCGTAAATAACGAAAGCTCGTAAAATAGGAGTAGAGCGGGATGTAGATGAAGGGGAATGGGTAGGATGAGAGGTGCGGATGAGAGAGGTAGGGTGGCCTGGTTATGCAGCTTCAATCCGCAGCCAAATGCCTCCCCCCTACAGCTGCATGCTCGACAACAAAAAGTTTCGTGCGATTGATGCCGAAGGAGTACCACGAGGGGAGGAAATCAAGGGGAAAAGTTGGTGACAACGGTGGAAAAACGTTACCCGTATCCAAATAACGCGAGTGTAGTTCGAGGCAAGGATGGATGGACTTTAAAATGAACCGCTGGAGGTAAGGCTTAAACTTATTGTGGTCAGTTCAATCTGTTCAACTCTCAGAAGAAGACTATCCGAGACTTCTAGTACGTGAATTGCGTTAAGATTGGAATAAAAGGAAGAAGGAAATACTTATTTCTTAAGGGGCAACAAAAGCACTAGTACCAGTAAAACCCAAACGAACTTAACTCCAAAGAAAGGAATAGTATGCTCAAGCTTTTCAGCCCCCGGCGTCAGAAGATGCATTACCTGACTGAATTAGGAACGAACATTTGGTAATTAACAGTTAGCCTTGGGTATTACCTGACGCTAACTGTTCCTTTACATCCAATTTTATTTCCAATAAATGGAAATACTTATATCGTAAACCGAAAGATTGAAGTCTGATTTTCTAACTAATAGGTTGTACAACTCCGTCTAACCCCAACAAATTCTGTAATTATACGAGCTGTTTACGAATTGGTATCTAGCACAATTACTGATAATGATAGGAGATAAACTTGTGCAATTTGATTACGCTAGAATATGTTAACAGTGGGTTTCTGGAAACAATTACTTTACGGACGGACAGGAAATTAAAGAAAAATTACTTCTCCGAATTAATTAACCGTTACTTACACTTAAGTCAAAAACCTATACCCAGAACATTTTTGAGGTGTCAATGAACCAAAAAAATTATCCTAAAGATGGAATATTTCAGTTTCGAATAAAGGTCATTACAACCAGTCATATAGAATGAGCATGTTTTGATTTTTTTTAATGAAAACTATTTTCAAAGAGTGAAACGCCTTTCTAAGGCCGATATTCATCCAAAATCGACAAAATTGTCTTCAAACGCCCACTTCGCCACAGTCAAAGGAAACCTGTCCTAGTGATGGGAAAATGTCAGATAAAAAGTGCGCGAGTAGAATTACACACTAAAAATAAGCAAGAAAAGATTCAAACGCTAGAAAAGGTAGTAGTAAACCATTTCAACTCAATAAACTGAAACCTTAAATTTTGTAGCACAGAAACAGGAAGTCCAACGAAGCGTCCAAACGCTACGAAATATGCCGTCCAGGCGAAAATGAATTCTTTTTTCAGAGCGGGATGAGTAAGTTTATTTCACAATTGAGCTTAAACACAGAATCCACCGGGAACATTTTTACTGTCGCGCGAATGTTTATTGCGGCAATAAAGGCAAAAAAAATTCCGAAATATTCTTTTTGAGAGGCATTACCTCTCGATAACATAGGAAAGGAAGCACCCACGCTTTTTCCCCGCGAATGGAACTGTTATTAAGGACCGGTATTCGCGGTCAACAACACTCTCTGCCCTCCGCCGACTTGGATTTTCACACATGGAAGAAACGAAGAAAAATTCCGCAGATTTGCTAGGGGGAGATTTTTAGCATAAACTTCGCATGTGAGATATGGCACCACACCATTAATATGATTCGGAGGCGAGCGTATTCCTTGAAAAGGTTTCTGGAAAAAGAAAGATGCATAAAAATCCAATGAAAGGATACACAATTTTGGAAAGAGAGAAACAGCTTCGGGTAGCCACAGAAAGGAGAGCGAATGAGAAATACAGCAAGCAGTTCATTAGCACGTAGAATCATTGGTGGAGAAAAATTTTACTATTAAAACTTACTTTTTCATAAAACTGAAACATGTAAAGCGCAGGGATTCCGGAGAGACAAGTAGAAATGGACGATCTTACATAGAACATGGAAATGAACCAATTCTTTGCAATGAATGTGATGATAAAATATATGCAACAAATGCCAATTGATAAAAATAAAATAAAACAGATTTGGCAGCTATTGCTATAAAAAAATCAAAGAACAACGCCTTCCATTCTAAAGAGGTGAGGTCATTGCAAACGAATGGATACTGCCTACGTTATCCAATAACGGTTCCTTTGAGGAATATAAGATATCGCAGCCAATTTTAAGGCCTTGACATTATAATCGAAGGAGCATTTACGTTAAGATGATTGCGGAAACAACGGAGGATTACCAAATAAAACGCATAAAAACGTTGAATGCCTGCATAGGCCGATACGACATCCAACCGACTTTTTAGCAGGAAAGAGCCTGTTATACAACCTCTTTAATTCCCAGCATCTACGGAAGTCCGCTAGATTAACCGATCTATCTCAACCACCTGGAGCCCCCTGCTGAAGACAAAGCAGTGCGACGGACACCCTTGGTAAAACATAACTTAGCGTTTCCTAGTTAACTTCCGTCCCGTGAACAGCCTATGGCTGTCTCCGCATTCTTTACGCTCGCAGTATGCTTAATGGGGGAGAATTTCCCCCGCACTTCCCAAATCGAACGTGCGTCTCCTCCTCATCACCCCCTCGCCAACTGCCGCTCATGGCCGCGTCCTGAAGCGGGCACGTGCTAGTCATGCCGCCTCTTGCGACTGTGAACGGCCATATCGATCGCAACAGCAGACCCACGCTTCCCCGCTCCCCACTTCTCCCGGGTTCGGTTGCCTTCCAGCGCGCTCCAGGCAGGCCTATCAACATTAGCGCGGGAATACCGCGCCATAAAGGCATCGGCGAAAAACACGTAAATAATAAACGCTGTTCAAGGAGGCTATGAGAGAAACGGAGCTGTTAATAAAATGGTTAACTGAAATGTTTCTCCCTAGAAAATCTTTATAATAATTAAAGCTTGCATTAGAAAATCCTACATAAATAAAGAATTGAGTAATTAATTCGACGTCTAAAAAAGCAGGCTCGTTAAAATGGGGAATCATCATGCGTGTCACGTTGTACTTCAAACAAATCTAGCTGCTATTCCTTTAAATCAATAACCAATACTATCAATATTTGACACAGAATCAGGATTAACTTTTTGGTAATTCTTAATATTCAAAGAATCAAAACACTCCATAGAGATTATAAACTATTTTTACTAGACCACAGAGAAAATAGTATAAATAGTTTATACTCTCTATGGAGTGTTTTGATTCTATCAATATTTGCCACTGAAGATTACGGGAACGGGAGTACACTCAAATATATGAACATCATCACTGGTGTACAGAAGAAATAAAGGGGCCATTCCCCTAAATCTCAACCCCCAAGCAGTTTGGAGCCTATCAGTATGCTCCGGGATATCATCTACGAAACAACGATCCATTCTTCTCGCTGTCAACCAAAATCCTGTATATAAAACGCAACAGCGTAATATTTCGTAACCTAATCAACAACTCCTGAATGTAAACTATAAATAATAAATGGTAGGTCAATTTCCTTGATGTAGAAAACTACGGACGATACAAACAAAACACGAAAAATAGCCGATTAACCGGAGGTTACATAAAATATATCCAGCATTCAATCAACTTCCTAACACAATCAATGAAGTAGCAACAAAGTGATAGCCGAGGAAGAAAAACACGTTTGAGCAGAAGGCTTACACCCACAGCCGGACAAGTTTGATGACCTAAGCGGACGAAAATAAATATGAAGCGTCCTACATCATGTTACAGCGATATATGAAAATTCTCCGCGTAGGACGATAACAGAATGGGATAAGATATCCAGATTCAAGCTCACCAATGACTAAACGTCTCTTTCCTAAAGTGGAAACTGTGTTTATTTAAAGGAGAAGGATGAAAACAATCAAGCAGAGACAAGCTTTCCTATCAGAGTTTACGCTAAAAACCAGCACTGACATTTGGAAAGTTACTGTCAGATGAATAACTTAATGGCCAAGGAAGTTGATATTAAAAATGACGGTGAAAAGCAGGATAGGAATTAAACAAAACACTTTAAAGCAAAATTGACCATAAAGGATACCGTAATAATAAATTTTTTAACTTTCACCAAGATATATGATCATGTTAACAGAAACATTTTGCTTCGATTAAAAATTCTTTTCATTGATTTTCAACAACGGATTACATAGAGTTCCATGCTATACTCTTACCGAGAAGTGCTCTTGGTAGAGAAAATGTTGCTGAAATCTTGGTCGTTAACTCATTACAATTGACTTGAATAGATTAAGCGGAGTAATGGAATACATCAACGATATATACTGTGTAATTTTTCCAGAAAATATGAAACTTTCCAAATCCGGCACCTGAGGCAGAGAAAATGGATACCTTGGCAGCAGTAAAAACACTGCGCGACTCGACAGAGACGAAATTTATTGAAAAGTCAAACGCTATAGTGGCCTATAAGGAAATCCGAAGTAACTATAGTTCACACGAAAGCGGGTAAAATTTTAATTTTCTTGATTCTATTAGATAAATGTTTTGCCAATACTGTGAGCGAAGAGTGATACAGGGAAAATACAAAATTCTGGTTACTTCCTCTCACATCGCCGAAAATCCCCGAGCTTCGACAGTAGAGAGCAAATGCAATCAGAAAATCTTTGCTCTGCAAAAGGAAATTTTACGGCTGGAATTCGAGAATAAATTTCCAGGAAGTATACAGTCAAACAAAGCGCCATCGAAAATCAATTTTCTTTCGCAAGAACACGTTCTGCGCCGCGGGAGCGGAAATTAGGACATGAAACGATTATTTTAGACAACTTTTTGGAGAGTCGTCGGTAGGGTTTGACAACTATCATCCGTACGAAAATAAGAAAAAAATTTTTCGAAGAAATAGAGCGAATGATATGTCGTAATAAAAATCCTGAATCGATAAAATACCTCGCTATATAGGACAGTAGCCACTGGAATTACACTAACAACATACAGCAAATGGCGTTGCTTGATTTATCAAACAAGGCAAAAGACGTACTGAATTCCGAGAAAATGAAAAACTGCTACCAATACATGTCCTATATGATGGAATTTATTATAGTTTGCCACTATCTCATAGCTGGATTTGAAAAACAGTAAAATCGGGTTCGAATACGCAAGATAGTTAAATTTTCAATTACACTCCCATAAACGAAGATGAAGGCTAAGAAAAAGTACGGAAGACAATAGTCCAAACCTCGTAGTAAGTCAATCGACACACCTACCATCAAGACGATGAAAATTGACAGCCGTTACAAAGGTGTGAAAACAATAAACCAAAAAACATTAATAAACTTCCACAAACACCAAGATCCTTGGAACTAAACTTCAATGGCCTAGATTTAAAATTCCTTCGGACTATCACAAGCTGTTAAAGCTATTAAGTGACGTAACCTTTGATAGGAAAAAACAGCCTCGCGTCGTAAATCTACCTCCTGATCTTATGACTCAACCAATCCACGACCAAGCACTAATGCAACTGAGAGGTCAAGAATTTATGTTTCCAGATAATATTTCCAGCATTTTAAGACTTGGAACTACTCTCCAGCGAGTGGGAAGACGCAAACCTGAACGTCGTTAAGGCAGAAAGACGTAGAAATCAACCCACAGGACGCTAATCTTCGAAGATGAGGTTGCATTTATAGAGAAATAAACACTCATACCTGTCAGAGGCGTAAGAATTAATTTGTAGTAGTACACCAAAAAGGAACGTAACCAATCGGTAAATGAAGTTTCGTGGGTGTTTTTGTTTTATAACTAAATTCGATAAATGAAGCCAACCCAGATACGGTAGTTGTCACTGCTTCTAAGCTATGTAATAAAGAAATGCAATGATAGTTTCACATTAAGTATGAGACAGGGTAATACCACAAGCTAAATTTCTCATTGAGTAGTATTAAAACAATACATAGCGCCTCCCACATTTCCCCAATGGAATAATAATGGAAATGGATCATCATTATTAAATGGTGCATAGATACTTCTTTATCTAAATAACAATTCTTTGCATTCTTCCAATCCCCTTATTCACTTTTAAAAGTGTACTTTTCTTATGAGTAGTTCTTATCCTCGGAGAATTCTAAATTTCTCGCCATCCCACGTTGGACCTGCGTATGAAGGACGCTAATGTATATCCCAAGTATCATAAATTTTTTTCAAAGTTAATGAATTTTTAAAGCCGTTTACATAAAATAAAAACACTTTTCGCTAATAAAATCTTCACGACTTTGAAAATTATACTTCTCGGCGATTAAATGAATTTTTCTATTCATGTTCCATGCTATAATTTTTCAGTTCGCTTGCGGATAAGGCTGGGAATGGGAAATATCTTATGAATGCGAGAAACGAATTCGTGAGATAGAGGAAGATAGCATCGAAAGAAGCGAAGTTATGACAGCTGAGATTACATTAACGTGTAATTAAAGTGCAAAGGCTGAGCACGAACCGCCTCCGGCTGTGCTATCGTGCGCATATTCAGGAAAATGCCAATCACCGAGGAAGAACCTGGATGAAGCGGGTTGACACCTCTGCGAAGCCGTAGGAGATGACCCCAAAATCGTTCTAAGCTAACATGAGTTAGAGGACGATGAACGGCAAAAGAAGAAAGGATGGGAATAGTGGAGGCAAAGGCTTGAAACGCGACCTCGGCAGAGAGGGCGGAAACTAAATGCCATGAGAACGGTACCAAGCTCTTGAATAAGTTTTTACACGTCTTTATAAAAACTGTTTTCGGCTGCGCTGCAGTCTTATGCAAATATCAGGCTCTGATTGACAGACCCCAACCGAAAGGGACCTGTTCGTCTGTCTGTAATAAAGTCATCAGACCAAGAGCTGGTTGGATCCTAATCCCATCCACTACTAGTTACAAAAAATACAAAAAAATCTCAAGAGGGAATAATTAGGCAAGGTTAAGGTAAAGTAGTTAAGTTCGCGAAATCATAAATCCTTTTGCCACCACTGACATTACAATACATGAACAAAGAAAACGAGAGAAAATAACAATAATTTCAATAGAACTCTTGTTTCTCATCCCCTATCGTTATTTCCATCGAAATTCACATATATTGAACATTGGAATAAGAAATTAACTTTAAGCTATAAAATTAGAAACTTTTTGGAAATAACTTCTTTCTCTACGCCGATTCTGTAGTCATGTGTAAGATATCAATTACAAAGGTTTATGTTGATTGATAACAATACAGAAAAGAGTAACTCTTCAAAAAGTAGATCGTTTTATTTAAGACCTATAAATTGAGAATTATTCTGTTACGAGGATGACATACGATGTATGTTTAAGTTTAATCCTGTTTCCTTTAAAACTTTCCGGAAAAACAAGTATGATTCCTGAAGGAGAAATACAATATCGTGTAAGAGTAAAGCGAAGTAAATTCATCCATTTTTATTCAAAGAAACGATTGACGAATGAAGGAAATTAGTTGATCTTTTCATACTGAAAAAATGCATACTGTCAAATTGAATATATTGTTTTTCGAAAACAGTATTACCTAGACGAATCTGAAGAGAACAAACGAAAACCATAGAAGATACATTCGATCACTAATCCACATAGCGAGGAAAATAACACATTTTATGGTTAATTGAGTAGCGTTTACTGGACCAAGTATATCACGTAACAGGAAATAGAAAAAATTGAGAATTGATTTCCGAGTGGAGATTTCACTCCACTTACGTAACACGAGCGGATATAGAAACTTGCCAAGGGGGGAGGAAGTTTACAGTAATACATCATCACCATATTCTATGCTAAAAACGATATCAATGCTTTCATTCTCTTTAATTAAATTTCAATACACCATTTAGAGTGAAATAGCCACTATATATAAAATAATCGTTAATAATCCATTAATTTTAAAATCGAACTCATCATGCCTAAATCAATTTTTTCGCGCAATTCATCAAGAGGGAGGGGTGGCTCCACTCTGGATCCGCCAATATTTTACGACAGCGACAAATACCAAGTTCTATACTCATCTGATCAACACACGTCGCGCAAACGAGCCGAGAAGATATCCCTAAATTCCGCCAGGGGGAGAAGAAATATGACATCACGCCTTGAATGCCTTACACATGTAAGCAGCCCTCCCATTCAACAGCCAGCGATGGAAAGCAGCGAACGCCAAACGTTTTCCTGGGCAAACTTCCAAAAGGTCATAAAGAACGCCGGGAAACGTGACGTCTATCTAGAGAGGCAATGAATGCAATGGCGGTAGGTTTCCGGTGAGTGATCTCCGGCAGAAGAAATCAGGAAAGCGAGGGAAAAAGTGGCACCCGGGGATACAAAAGGTCACGCTCTGGCGAACAGTGAACTGCGCTCAAATCGCGGAAGTTATTACGAAGACGAGGTCGATAGGCAAAATATTTAAGGATTGCATTATTTTGATACATCGCTCCTCCGTTTAAAAAATGAGACCAGGAAACACACGAGGAAGCACCGTGAGCTCACTCAAAGATTGAAGAAGTGAAATTCCTATCCAAGGATACCGCATACGACAATGAGAGACTTTAATGCTTCGAGAAAAGAGAATGCTAAAGCGAGATTTACGGAAGTCGTCCCGAGAAAGTCACCATCCCTATAAATCAATATCCTCGCTTGGGTCAGCTGATTCAAGTGGCCGGCGAGGAAAAGTGAGAGTTGTGCCAGCTGTATTATCATCAATATTCTTGACTATGCGTTACCATGAATCATTTACATAAAGGTGGCCTTCATGACTTCAATTATTCAATTTTTTTAATATCTTGGAACCTTTTGTAGTCGTCGAAAGATCCATCATCCGAATCATCATATGAATAGGATTCACAGAAAAATGATGTGATTCGGTTTCGAAGAAATTTCAAAAAAAAAATCGAAAAATGGTAAATAACAGCCAAAAATTAAACCGGAAGTACTGCTACGAAATGAAGTGATAAATATTACCAATATAATTCTTAAACAGAGGATACATGTGAGATGAAAAATTATGAAAGCTTCGACCAAATTGGCTCGATAATATTAGAGAAAGTATAGGAAAGTCTCAGTAGCAAGAGTCGAGTGAAAACATGGAAGGAAGGCTTTACAAAATATCCCATTACTTGGCATAAGTTTATCAAAAGGTACGTATTACATCATGGCAATCAATTTAGTATGTTTTTCGTTAGTTAAAGCATTATTCATTTACGCAAAAAAATTGGAACTAAACTAGTGAACTCGGCGTGGAAGTCGCAAAGGTGACCTGAACGTCTAAAAAGGATCAGTTGTTCGATTATCTACCGCAGCAATACAAACTCAAGTAGCTATTCCCGCAGACGGTATGAACCCTCGTTTCCATTAATTCCTCGGATTTTCCATGGGCACCTCAGCTTGAATATCGACCCATTGATGGAAGAGATAATTAGTTTCATCAAAAACACTATTCATAATGCACGAAGCTAATATTACAGGAGATGTAAGCTCATCGACGAAATTATGGTCGGTCTAAATTGATATTTTTTAGATTTATGATAAAATTAGTTTCATTCGTAGACGAATACATCAATTTCTCTGCTTCATTACAAATTATATAAATTATAAAACCAATAAAATTGCAGAAAATGAAATACTATCATAAAAGATAACGATGAAAACCCCGCTGAAGTCCCTAAATAATGGACTTATAATTCCTCTTACGGTCTGCTTTCCCTTTCGTTCAATCCGTTTATTTCGCGACGGCCATTTAAATTCCTCCGAAGAATTTCCTGAGTAAACAATCAAACCGCACACTCGACCTATCCGAGGTGACCGAAAGTAAACAACGCCCCACAATGCGGAAACACTCCGACTGTTGGGTCGCCCTTTTTAAAACGACATCATCAACGCGCAGCCCTTCGAGGACGGAGGGGAAACTGAAAAAACCTTCAAACCGCTCTTTGTAAACACGTTCCGAGATTCCCTGGGGTACCCTATAGATATGTCAGGCGATAATCCCTGCAATGCCTCCACATTTATTCACGGAGGAACTAAATAGAAACGCGACACCGTTGCAGACTCCCTGGCGGTATGAAAGCGTCCGGAGCTACCGAAGGCCCACGGAAGGAAAGCGCATTAGTTGGGTGCACCTAAGGGGTGGAGCGTGTCTGGGCCCATAGTAAATTGGTTGCTTTGGAGCGCTCCGGAACATGAGCTACAGGCAGGTACACTCACGAGCATCGCAAGTCATCTTTCAATGAAGTAAGGATACGCTTGCGGGAAGAACACGTTAGACAATACGAATGGCACTTTCCTAAGGGAGAATACAAGGATTAAGAGCTTCGTGGGATAATGGTGATCGAGTGCTCTTCGATACATTTAAAATGTTAACTGTCTCCGGTTGAAGGTCGGAGTGACTGCGGCAGTTTGTTCGATACTGTAGGCACGTTCACTAACGAAATCCCTGCGTGGAGAGCAGTGGGATTCGTACAACGAATTAACCGATACGCTCAAACATTTATCTGAGTAAAACATGAATGGAAGAAGCAATAATTCCCTCTTCGATAATAATTACCGTGCAATCTCTTAGAGGAACTTCCAACAATATAACAACTGAGTAACGGCAAAAATCAACCGACTGAAAAAGTAATCAAGAACAAAAGGACTGACATCATGACTTACCAATTGAAATAATAGGCAGCAGAATTCTGTATCAGCTTATTGAAAGATTACCAATACCAATTTTCAATAGCCATCACATAATAATTCAATGATATACTTCTGCACGAGAGGGTTACCAAACTGCAAGGCTTAACCCAGATCAGGCATTAAATAATTTTTCGTGCGCCAGAACGTTAAAATAAGGAATCACCAAGAAGAAACACGCAAAAATTCTGCATCTCTTTCAAATCAATGACCAAATAAGCAGAGTGAAACACTATAAAACCTACTACACTACAACTAATTACCCTAAAAACTACAAAAAAATATAACTTTATACAAAATTCACAAGCAAAACAGCTGCAGATTCGCACAAAAATACTATAAACCCATCCTCAATCCTTAAACCACGCGCACCGTAAAACAACAATAAACCAAGTGAATTTGGAACCACTTAAACAATCCACACAATTTGCTTCCCCCTCGAAAAAAATCGTCGGCGGGGTCACGTAGCAACAGAACGAATATTCCAAAGGCGACAGGGATAGAGGGGTTATAAAAGGATAGAGAAACGAAAGCACGAGAGAGTCCGAACGAGATCAATGCGAAAAAGGGAGCTAAACGATAGTGGGCTGGAGGCTACGCGAGGATGGCTGAAGTGGTAGTGTGGCAAAGACTACCACACCTCCACAGTCCAAGCCCGGATAAAAAGAGGTTGGCCACGGAGGTGTGGGTCGAAGCAGGCGTGAGAATGGAAAGGTAGTGGGGCGGATCAATACAGTCTAGCATCGCGCGGCCCCTTCCCCTCATTCCCGGTGAACCTCGGCTCCCAGGAGGCCGACTCACACACCTCCCACCAAAGGGGGCGCCTTAAAAGCTCACGGTGCCCGCTAACCCGTGCGACGCCTTTGTTGAGGAAGACCCACGAATCCCTCCCGATCCTTATGCTCTAAACACCTGGATAATTTTGAAATCGAGAGACGAGAAGAAAACACCCACACATGACCTCTCGCTTAAAAGCGAAAGGATCGACTCATTCCCACAGACGATCGAAAATTAATTGAGAATGAAGATATAACCGAAGGCATCAGATTTGTGGTTCTGAGAGGTGGTTGCAAAGCAATGAAGTTGACGAAATAATGTCCGTAAGCGACCACTCGAACGCAGTTCTCTCCGGATTCCGAGCTCGCTGTTTCCAATGATCAGACCCTGACCATTTTCAGTATAATCGGCTCCAATTGCAACGAGGAAAAAATAAATGACTGCAGCCAAGAAAATAACAGTACGATCAGGCTCATATATGAGGTTCACGATTAATCACAATGAAATGTAGTTATTCCATCAGGCTACTGAAGACTGAACCGTGGCGTTGGATGGAGTATACTCCGTAAATACCAAGAAATTCACCATGGAAAAATAGATGTCGTCGGAAGAACCCGATTTTTTTGGAAAATAATACAACGAAGGATCAACATAGATATAAATTGCCAACACGATCACAACTCATAAATATCAAGAGTACCTAAAATATTGCTAGATTCAAAGATAACTTCGCGATATTAATCACGCTTGTCTGCACTTAAATCAACGAATAGTAGAAAATAACACTGCGTTATTAAAAAGAAGAATTTTCAATCCAATATTTTTTTATTATTATCATAAGTACAAATGTTACAGATGGACAACTAGTCCGGTAGTAACAAAATACAAGATAAACTACTATTTCACTAAGAATCGTATAATCTACATTTCACAAAACACTTCACATTTTATGATTTATCTTTTATGCAAAAACAGTAACGCTCCCTGGAAGTTTCAATGTTACACACAGTCAACATATTAGTTAATACTGTTCTTTCATCCCTACTAATCTACAATTCACCATAGACAGGCACGCGTAATAATAAAATGGCCACAAAGAATACGAGATGTGACAAGACTTTATATATACGGAGGCTGATTCTGCTGCACTTTCTGAAATAAAAAAAGAAAACAAGGTCACAAGTGGCCACGGCCCATGGAACGGGCGACTTCAAGCAGTTGTAAGATGTGGTGGGAGAAAGCGGCCGGTTGGAAGCCTAGCGGCGGTAAGAGGCCTTGGGGAAACGGTTACGATATAATGGCTCGCCGAAAGCTGCGGAATGACGACACTTAGCAGTAAATCAGATTAGGACCGGGTATTAGTACGCATTTTAAGGAACTTTTATGTGTATGGTTTTTAAATATCGAAAAATATAAACGCTCGATGAACTCACTACCGAGGCATGCGCAAAGAAGCGAAAAGTAAAAGGACGGACGGTTGGCCAAGAAATTAATGTTTGCGCAACTGGTTCCGAATCTTACGAGATAAAACGACCGATTTACTTATAAAAAAATACCACTAGAAGAACGATTAAAAGGACACTAACGGGTTAAGAGAGAGAATTAAGGTCAAATGCGATGGACATTCACTCGGAGTTGACAATATCGGTCGTTACCCAAGTCCGAAGTGGTCAAACAAGTAAATGATAGAATGTCCCAAACACTTAATGAATAATAAACCAGGCCCGGTAATAAATAAAGGAGGTCCGGTATTAGTAAATAAAGCATTAAAAGAGATCTGTAAAAAATTAAAGAATTGAATTTATAAGGATGAATTTATGATAATTTTTCAAGAAAAATGTCCGAAGAGAATTTTCCGAAAACTACTGCATCTCAAGTTAACGAATCATCTCTAAGTTCAAAATGAATAAACACCATCTCGAGGGAGCAAAATTAAACTAGCGATTTTGTTAGGAATCAATGGAAAATTCTAAAAACTAACTCTTACATAGAATAGAGGACTTCGAACTTGTTAGATAATAGACTGGAGCTGTAGCGAGTATATCAAATTCCAAATGAGGATTTAACATTTATTGAACTGGAAAAGATTGCGGTAAAAATTATCGAAATTTTAAAGTGAAAAGAATAACGAGTCGGTATCGCAAATCGACCAATTATCGCCCCTTTTTGCACCCATTTCAAAAGAGGTAGCTGCCTAATATGGAGCAAACACGCCGAGAGGCTTTGTAAGTCGCACGTCGTAAATGGACACGCAACAAAAGCCATCACGTATGAAACAAAATCAAGAGAAACGTAAAAAGATACTAAACAGTAACGAAATATAAGGCCGTTACAAAATGACTTACATCAGAAAAATAGCTGGGCGACATGACTCAAGTATAACCTATTTTTGCTAATACAATTCAATCGCTTTCAGCCCAACGAGAGACATTACATACCAAAATCAGCAATAAGTGATTCAGAAAGAAGATAAACCACGCAATCGCTACCAACTGATGGTAACCGAACATCAAAACCTAAAAATTCGCAACCTAAAATTTTAAGTACGATCAACTTTTCAGTGTATATACGAGTACATCACCACGAACAAAACTCATGAGAATTAACAACCGTAAGGGGTCAACAGGCAAAAGTTGAACCCTGAAAACAGCGGATTCCCTGTGTGTAGAATATCTCAAAATTCAATGCAGGAATTCACAAATTAAGAAATCGAAACCAGCAGTATAAGAAATAATGTTACACGGTAGCTCTCCTCGAAAGCTCTTCGATTCCAATAATGGAAGCCGTTGTTGGAGGAAAAAAATCAGCCCTTTGCGATGCATACCAGAAGAACAGTGAGGAGGGGGCCCACTTCTGACCTTGCTCGCGATATGAAAGGAATCTTTATGTTCGTTATTTAGCCCGATACACCACGAGTCCTGAGAACCACCACTCACTTCTTCCCCGATGGACCTTTATGGCTTCCTCAACCATTGAAACTACCTCCCCACTTAAAACATGCGGGTAAACCATTTTAATACATCATGTACCAAATATACGATTGACGAACAATGCGTGGAACCACCGTACCAATTCCGATCGTCACTCAACAACTGTGAAGTTCTCCATAGACAAACAATAGAATTTTCTTCTCTCTAACGAAGGGCATAAAATGCCGAATCCATGAAAGCAATTGACTCAAAGACATGAAACGTGAATATTAAAAAGAAAATCATTATTTCGGGAAATTCGTAGAAATTAATCCACTGACAGCTAAGATGATTGGACTTCATGATAATGAAGTACTATAATTATAGAATGGGTACATCATAGCTTAGTAACTGGAAATTAACTACGAAAACACACGTTTCTTAAGTTACTCTTCAAACATTAAGTTAATCATGTCAACTAGGTTACATTAGTGCTTTAAAACGCGACGGTTTTCGGTTGCTCAACCTTGCTGCGATTCAGTGACAAAAAGTAATACGCAATAAGAAAAGCACGTAAAGAAAACATGATCAGAATAAATGCGTGCAAAAATCTGCATGAATGAGAAGAATGTGTGAGGACAAAAACTAAAAACCGATGTCGTGATAAAATGGTTACGATTTCATACATTTTAATAATAAAATAGAGCTAAGAAGAAACAAGAATTATCATATTATGCCACACGCAGTCCTGAACAAGAAAGACCAAGACTAACTTCACAAGATAGTTACACAGCGAGTTAGTTAAACAAATATCGTGAATAACGCAAGTTGGATGTTAAGAGATCGAATGTAAAGAATAAATATTTATGTTTTCCGTAAGCTTGGATCCCCATATCGGCAGGGTCTCCTTCCTACCCGCAACAATTCTTATCCCTATGCTTAAAAATTCGTTCATAAACTGAAACGAGTTTAGCGCACACGTGCGACCTAATGAAAAACACATTCGGAATACCAATTCCGTGATCAGAACTTACGCACTAATGAAGGGTCGTAGAGGAGGAGTGAAAGTTTTAAGTGAACAACGGCATATTTTACTACTCTATTTGCAATTTTAAATATCCTACGAATTGTTTGACACTTTCCACGCCTTGAAAACTCCAACAAGGAATAGTTATCCTAGAAATATTTAAACCTGTTTAGGTTAGATATTGGGATTCCCTTTGGAGAAAAAATACATCGAGAGTAACAGAAAATAAATTCTATCTCCTTGTTTATCCTCCTATAACTGAACGGAGTCTTATTTATTTTTCTGTACAAATGTGAAAATTCGATCAGAGATGAATCACGATCCTCAGCCATACATTTGACGAAAATAATGAGTTAAAAACTTGAGTATACGACAAATATACATACCAATGAACGTCGAAACATCGGGTTCGAGTATAAGATTTCCTCCTTTGTCACTGTTAAAAGTAATTGTCCGGTAAATAAATATTTATAGGGGAAAAGGGGGCAAATAAATAAGAAGAAGCTGGATGAGGATTCAAATTCTACGTACGAAAAATATCAATCGAACTATCCTGCATTTTATTCGGATACTTACTGAAAAACACAACCGCTATTGGACCCTAAAGGCCCCTTCCTAAAAGATCCTCAAAAGATAAATCGACATGAAACCAAATTACGCATCAACATCCACGGTAGCTACATCGCTCCTATTATTCGACAGCCAGTATAATGAGTTCCAGATTTACAATATCATTACGAAATTTATTCCACACAACGCAATCGTATATAATTTCAATGGCTTAAATCACGTCAACTGACCCCAACCCAACCGAAATTAAACAGCCTAAACAGCCTCGGGCCGTGAAAAAGTGAAAAAGATCGAGTTCGGGAGATCTCCGAGCGGGCAAAGATGAATTCCCATGAATTATTGATGAGCTCCTACACGTGAAAGTGATGCCCGTTAAAAACGGCAGAAAGGCATGGACTCCTTCCCGACTCGCACTACGAAGGAAAGCCTAAACTTTTCTGCGACGCGCGCCCGTTGGTGACGAACGGTAGCGAAAAGACCTCGAGCTAAATGGACATATTGCGAGGCGACTGAAAGGACACCCTTTCTCATTTCCTATGTCATCCAAGACTAAAAGTTCCACTTCCCCCGCTTACGACTGACGCCAAGAGCAAGCAACTTGACGAAGCCTTACCAGACCGGTTATCAGGCACAGCCACAACATGGTTATACTGCCTCCCCTACCCTATCCAACCCTTTCTCCTTAACAAAAAAAATAGCTCTCCAGTAAAATCCGGCCCGGCACCAACATCGGTCCAGCCAACGCATTCTCTTAACTTAGATCCTTGCACGGAGGCCGTGAGGTCATATTCCATCGCCAACGAAACGAATTCAGGCCTTGATGCAAGGAGATAGCGGAAGAAAAAGATTCGGAAGAAGATGAAAATTGTTGGTCCTCAAGTGAGGGGTAACAATGAAGGAAGAGAGGCTGTAATAATATAATAACATCGATGTAGATATTCCTCCGAGGTGGAAGATTTATTATAGTTATAGAAAGTGGAGATAAATAATTAGGTAGGAATCCATATTAAACGCAGTGAGGATATAAAACTTGCGTGAAAGTCAGTCGAATTAAAATAAATCAGTAGAATTTTTATTATACCAAATTCGTGTAAGACGGAAGATGGTTGAAGACTTCACATGAGGAAACAATAAGTTGTGCACATACGTATTCTGTGCATGGTGTTCACATGCATTCACTGTTCACTGTATTTCACGAAATCTATAACGTGTAAGATATAAAAATATTTACTCGAAGTTTACGTCGTGGTTACTGATAAGTAATGCAAATGGGGTGTAATTAAGCCAAATGGGAGTTAAGACTATCACGTATATCAGCAAGCTATTAACATATATAAAAAGATACACCCTCGAATTAAATATTCTTAGTGGCAAAAAACCGGGTACTAATATGGTAGTCTTGATAATCGTTTAAACTACCATTGCAATAACAATGAATTTAAAATCGTAAATAAAAACATTTTCGATATGATTTTTACGGATAAGCAGAGGATTCTGATAAACAGTTCACATTAAACGAGATTGACTGAATATAGGAATTAATTTACCACAGAAAAGCTACGATAGTGAAAATCTCCGAAAAGATTGCTAACGAATAAAATAAATCTTTCTTTAGTTACTGAGCCACCTGACGATGTGAATACATCGAAATGCTGAATAAACATCGTGGAATTGTACAAACTACAAACCTTAATTTTTATTGCAAAGATTTCTCACATAGGCTTAATTAAAAACAACTAAACACACCCATTACGACCACACTGCACTAAAAGAAAAGATTTGAGAATGCTTCCCTTCATTCAATTAACTGCACATGACTCATTCGCAGCGTCAAACATAATCGAGTATCAATGCTGAATTTTCAGTGTTAATAAATCTGAAGAAATATTTGAAAATTTGGCGAATATTTTCACAACTGTAAGTTTAGCTAACCTATCTAGATCTATCCTCCTACCAAAATAAAAATCTCCTTACAACATACAAGCAACAGTGTATAAGTGAAGAAAGGTTATTGAACCTGATAACCATATCCGGAATCACACCCCACCTCCGGAGCTCTCAGCCTGAAACCCTTTTATGGAACGCAAATGAAAAATAAATACGAGGAATAAATTATTACCACCGATCCAATCTCGAACTGTGAGTGAAAACCCTCGGGAGAGAGATTAGTAATTTCGAAAAAATTATACGAAAAAATGGTGATAATAATAGGAAAGACCTCCTGCGTGGATGGAGGAAAATGAGAGGGTGACGTAAGAAAGAAAATGGCAAAGGGGATAAGCGAAACCTACCACCAAATGGATGGAATCGACAATGGATAGCGGGCACGTGAGCGAAGCATTTGATTTTTTAAGCAGATTGACTAAATTGCAGCAGTCAAGAGAGGGCGTAACTCGTGGGTTGGCATGGAAAAAAGAACGGTGACGCGGAACAAATTGGCTCTGGACCAATGCAATCGAACTTCAATTGCAGCACTCTATTGTGGTTCAAGGCTATCATGACGTAGTCGGCAATTCGATTATTCGCTGGAGACGTGGATCGCCGCCTATCCCGCTTTTACAACGAACTCCCAAGGCTACTGCATATGCTGCGCTGACGGTGGGATGTAAGTTATATTATATTGCTAATACCGGTCGGTTTGCAGCGTTGAATACTCTTCAAAGATAGCGAGGACGAGAGCGAAAACGGACACAATGGCCGGAAGAAAGTAAGCGGTAATACAAACAAAGCAACTTTCATAACAATTACCACTAGCTATAATCGCGGAACCAAGGACAAAGAAGATCTCGGCAACGACTTCATAAACGATGCGCAGAATGCAAAGGTAGCCAAAATTCCGCTTAAGAGTTGATTCCACCGATTACAATTTTCCCTAACGTCTACGTCGCAGTATGAGCTGCGCAGATGTCATGGGGGAGCAAGAATTCATCAAAAACCATAAGCATCAACGAAAAATATGTTCCGCCAGTTTTCTGCAGAAAAGCTTCTTCTAAACATATCTTTTGCAAATCGCCGTAATCATACCTTAACGAAACCAATTATTTTCTAGATTAAACATAAACCGCAGCCGAGTTAAATAATATCTGACTATGTACAGAAAAACATCATAAACACATTTCGAAGATTTCTAAGAGATTCCACTTTGAAAATCATTCCGGATTACGGAACTCTGACCGAGTTGACGAAACTCGCCGTCTTAGAAACCTAACGATAGATTTTAGAATTGCTTTTAAATATGTAAGCAGAATTCTCCGCAGTAAGACCAGGAGTTTAAAAATCAATCATCAACTAATTCTGAGGATGACCTCCACCCGTTTAAAAGCTACTCAAATCATGACGGCATCGAGGAGACTCGAGGTCAACTTTTACGGGACTCAATATTGCTTGCGAGGCGAGTCGAAGAGAAAGTAAACTCGCTTATTGAAATTGTACGATAGGAACTAAAAAAGTCGAAGTAATAAGCAACTGCGAACCGGAATGCACTTTTGGGTACTGGTGATAGTAAACATGTATATAAATCAAATCAATTGACGAAGCTGTCACTGTGTGGAACTCCATAACGTTAGTAGGACACTAAGACAAGTGTTCTTCACCTTACTAATGTATATAAATCATTTCTGCACAGCAAAACTAAGGAACGTATTTTCTGCATTCTCAAAACGAGCTACTTCTGTGCATGAACTCTATGACCTACGGGGCCTCCAGTTTCGTTGTAATCGGCTTTAACTCCCCGAAACCCAAGAAGGAAGATCAAAGCTAACAATTACGAAATCCTTTCACCGGACGATACAACATCGGAAATCCGCAGCGGGCAAATTTCGGAGACAATCGAAGCAAGTAAGGCTGAGGCGCGCAGCCCGGAGGATTTCCGAAATAATCGAGCGCGCGGGTGAAAATCGGCTGGAATCGTCCAAGGCGTCATCGCCCTACCCCTATCCTACACCCTCGCACAGGTGGAACCGTGCAGACTCGCACGGTAGAGAGAACTAACTATCGATCACTCTCTCCCAGCGCCGACTCTCCCCTTCATGCCCCCGATGCCTAACTCATCTCTTCTTCTCCTAGGTGACGTCAGCCTTCCTGCATATCGATCTTCGCCACTCTCGTGACATAGGGAAACAACACACGTCACCGGACACTTACCAAAATGGAGACTAAGAAAAGAGTCGGTCCACACGTGACGAAACGGCGAAAGCACTGCACATCGCGAAGAAAACAGAATTTCGCCTTCGACGACCGGGCCGAATACGAAAGCTCTAGAGCCAGTGATGAATTGCGATACTAGTTCACTCACTAGGAGGAAATAATTGGCCCCCCTTTACTTCGTAAGTAAACCCAAGCTCGACCTGGTCCGTGTACTGATTGCATTTTAGACCAAATTTTCAGCTCAAACCAAAATAGCTACATAATCTACATATATACGCCACTAAAATAAGAGTACAAGATGAGAAAACAGGGGACTACGTAAGTATTTCGACATAGCTAACAATAAGACAAGGGTGCTCTAGCGTTCAGCATTCCAAGCGTGACCTCACTTGTCCTAACTCTGGCACTTGACCCTAGCATGAACAATGTGACTGATGAAACGATGCAACCTTGATAAAAATGCACTATAACGATTCCGCAATCATCCACTTATCACTCCTTATCAGCGGAGAGATAAGCGCGCTTCATCTGAGAGCGGAGGAATAATTAAAATTTAGTTTCCAACCGTATGCTTCGTGTTAGTAAAGACAGGCATTGAAGAGGACCTGAATGTCATTGAGTAAACCAGGAATCTGCACCAACGTACATACATAGAAAGCTGAGGGGCACTAGCGGCCGCAGAGAGGTTGGCGACCTAGCGTTCCAACCCTGAGGTCCCGAGTTCGAGTTCCGGCTATCGTATTTTTCTGGAAATGGTTGTGTGTAAGTTCGTCAATAATAATCATTATTAAAGTTGATGTCATTGGGACTATCTTCCTGTTCACATTAAAGATGTTATTAACATTATTATTTCTGTTGACTGAAGTCTCTAAATGCAGAAAAAAATCAATATTAGTTTGGTGCCGCAATAAATTAGGGAGCGATGTTTCCACAAAGTCGGTTGTCACCCTCACGTAGCGCAACCTCTCCTGCCTCCGGATAAACTTCCCGAAATATCGACGAAAACGCACTTAAGGACGAGCACCGGAGAATATCTGGTGGATAATCAAGCTCCCAACGAGAAACCCACATAGTATGCCAGAACCAGAAGTCAACGATCCAACTCCTGCCACGACATTACCTTTCATTGTCTTCGCCGCTTCCACACGTGCGAATCGATCCGACTACAAACGAAACGGGAGCGGAGCAGAAAAAAATCTCGGGTCGACCCCATCCCCTTATTAATCAAAAGAAGCTGCTATCCACCGAGAGGGCCGCGGTCTTCCAGATCCTCCCACCCCTTCCCTTCACTCCTCCCGCGACTTGTTTTGTTTGATCTCGCAATTAGTGGGAGTAGCGATGGGGGAGCCTTGCATGCCGGACAGAGGCGAAGGAAGACTGGGGAAGTGGAGAAGCAAAGAAGGCGTCGAGAAGGGGAAACCTAAGCGAGAACTCTACGGCCGGCAGCCTCGCAGCTAACCGCGGATCAATGGCGCCAACCAGCGCCCGGTATATTACATACGTACGGTTCCCACCTGCTGCTCGATCCATGACAGCTGCGCTGCAGAAGGTCTACGGCGAAGGAATTACGGAGCTCATTGAAATCTGCTTAGGAATGTCTAAGAATGGGATAACGTGCGATGTGACGGCGGCGATGAGATTTGAGAATGACAAACGCCCTGCTAGTTATTTATGTTTCACGTGGGCGGGGAGGAACGTAGAGGAGAGAAAAATGGAGAGGAATGCTTCCCTAATTAGACAGGTATCTCGGTCATTAACAGTAAATCATCAAGGCAGAACTCGAGATTATTCCGTAAACAAACAAAACGGAAAGAGCGGAAGCGTTTTCGTCCACTTAACAGCTTGCATAAGCTATCATTGCATATCATTTACAAGCGAAGAAAATGTTATACATAGTAAAAATTTAAGTAAAGTATTTTGAGAGAAACAGGAATCATTAGGAAAATATTACACTGATAATGGATACTGGAGAGAATGAAATATACCGTACATGGGAGATTCTGCAATAATGGAAAAATACAGCGGTATATCGATTCACGAACTTAATTCGACAACCAGTTCGAAGTTCGTGACTCAAAAAGTTTGTACATCGAAACAGTTTTCATTATAACTTTCCTGTTTTTTTTTGTTCGTACATAGAGGCACCAATGCTTTAATATTTATATAAAACAGATGCATTATAGAAATTTCAGTAGGGAAAATAACGATTAACAAGTGAACGAATTTAATACGTCCCTGCATAACACTTTCTTCAGGAAAACCCCTATCACGTTTTCGGTTTAGATTACACTAGATCATACATTAGATAGCGAGAAACAGAAAAATAGGCCTTAAACGACACATTAAACAGGTTTATTCACCTCATGAGCAGAAATCTCAAGACTCCTCGATTTTCAAATTTAAAGCAACGATCGAAACTAGCACTTTCGCAATATTTACGTAATAACAAATGGCATTGGAGCATTTAACATAGCTTCGCAAAAACAACCGTTCCTTTCCCGCTCACTAGAAACAAATTCCAAGGCTATCGACCGATTCAGGTCGGCGTGGGAACAAATAGCCTAGCGCGCGCCTAGAGAAGCTTGGGGTCAAAGGCCGCCCGCAGCTGGTTTGAATAGAACATCTACATTCATGCTCAGCAAACCGACAATCGGCGTGCGGTAGGGTGAATTGTAACGAAAATCCTCAACACTATAAGACTGGAAAATGACCAAAAATAATCTTAATATAAAAAAATTGCGAAGGTTTTTTATTTATAAATACTACCACCTAGCAGAAAACCATCCCCGGGCCTTACAGTAAGAGATTCATTTCATGAAAACACCGATGTCTCCTCTCTGGATACGAAATTTCGGACAAAGAGATTAAGATCGTCGCGAACGGTTATAGCTATACAAACTTCGCTACGTCCGAGCTTTAAATAAACCGCAGAAAATCTAAATTAACATCCAGAGATTCATAATAATTAGTTCACTCTTATAAATCTACGCTGGTGAGGGATTAGGGGATTAAGCCCACACCTTGCTTAAAATTTCAAATAATTAACAAGGCTGTCTCTGAGCGTGTTCCTTTATGAAGCAGAAAATGGCGAGGTCGTAAACATGAAAGACGTGAATAACAGCATTCATGATCACTAAAACCCTGAGGGTGTCGGAATCATGGCCGTAGCCGCAGGAGAGAAGTTGAGCCTTCACGAGCGGAACGGTGCGAGAGGAAAATGCACGGCAAAGAAAGAGACAAAGCTAGAACCACAGGCTGCGCAAATCCTTTAACAAATATCACCTGGTGATAAACTATGGAACTCAACCGCCAGTGCAAAAGAGATGAATCAAATAGACTGGGAAGAGACCGAGTAGTGAATAAGTCCTATATTCACAGTCACGAGAGAATAATTTAAAAACAGGAAGCGCCAGACGTTATTATTCCGAAATAAGGACGAGCGATAATATGAAGAAGTAGGAGAGTTGCAAAACGTACGCGAGAATCATGTGAGCGGAAGATAAACGCCTGTGATAAAAAAATACGCATAGAAAGCGTGTCGATGAGATAACCTCTCGTGGAAAAATATTGACTTTCTACAAAAGTGAGTATGCACGTTCAAATTTCCAAATAACTCGGAATAATATTCTTTCGTTGATGATGTAGAATAATTCTTAAACCTTGCACGATTTTGGAGTAGTCACGACCTCAATCAATATTCCTCCACCAATTCCTCAACTGCCTCGTGTTCTCAACTCACAACCTTTACCATTAATAACGAAACATAATAGCCTTCGATTGACCCTTACGCTTAGACGATTTGCTTAAACATTACCAATCAGCGGAGAATTTAAAAAGGAAAAATTAAAATGTATATCTAGAATTGCCAAATAGCATCCATGGCGCAATGGTTCGTGAGCCAAGAAAAGCCGAGATTCGGGGTTCGAATCCTGATACAACATGGTTGTTTCAATACGTAATTTAAAGGGTTTATGGAGATAAAATCAGGCATTTATATAAATTATTTATACAAGAAATTTGTAACATTCGCTCAACTAAGTCAAGATAATTTTAATAGACACATTTTCATTCTTCATTTGGAGTTAAAACATCAAAGCCATACATTACGTAAAAAAACGCGAAATACATAATACACTGAAACGACAGCGACACAAATCCTGATCAAAACCTTGAGTGTACCCTTCACAAACCCTGAGAACGGCTATCGAACGACCTGGGCGATCTCATTAATTGAGAATCCAATGAAAACAAAGCGAAGCCAAAAACTAGCGGTCCTATCTGGCACTGGTCCAAGGGGACCTCGTGTCTTGCTAGTGCGCAATAGCACCAACTGTGGATGCAGGAGCGAAAGAGAGTGAGAAAATCGAGAGGGGAGAAAGATTTAAACAAGGGGGAGCGAAGACAAACAGGTGTGAGAGGGGCGGCAGGAGGGAATGTGAGGTGCACATGGCCCGCGTGTCATCGACGGCGGAAATGCGTGGGCGGAGGGAAGCCGAAAGACCGGGAAGAACCATGCGTAGGCTATTGGGGAGAGGCGAAAAGCCAACGCGAACTTCCCTTAAATGGAGAGTTCTTTATAGGGGACGGAGACGGTCTTCAAATTTATAAAGAAAATCTGAGATTAGTACCTTCCCCAAGGTCCTTAGGTCAACTTGTACACGTGGAACTGCTAAGTTTCGAGCCCTAAGGTCAAAACACGGAACTGATTTTTGGTGACGAATTTCCATAAATAACATATTAATTAAACCGAAGATAATTATTTTTGTCCCACATACGGAAGATTACGAAAAATTAAAACTTTAAAAGCGTGTAAGTTAAAAAGAAAGGTCTTTGCTGCCTTCGTATTGAAAAATTCGGCTCTAACGAAAGCCACTGTACTCAGAGAATTTTTGAAAAGGGGAATGAAACATTCTCCAAAGCAACTTTATCTACTTACATAGCACATTACAATAGTGTACTAAGCTACAGCCCGTTGCCAAATTACATTATGGAATCAGTCAATAGCACTATAAATAGCTAAAAACTATTTCCTGCTGTCAACGTCTAACGTCCGATAGCGGATAGTGGTCACGTATTTCTGTGCAGTAAATCGACCAACACAAGATTTGGGCATTAAACAATACCAAGCAAGTGAGAAGGATTATATTAAATATCACCGGTACGAACATTACTACTACTATCTTAGTACAACTTCCCTTAGATTTAGGTTAAAATTAAATAAAAGTTTTGGAAGACAAACGTGATATCAAACACTCGTGAAACGGAATATTCTGGCCTAATAAAGCACTACAATGTGAACCTAAATAATACGAACATATTCCTCTTGCATAATATAAAGCCTCACGATGGCGTTGAATCTCGGAGCTAACCACCGCCCCAAGCACTGGTAGCTCGCCACCGAAGAAGAAACGAATTTGAAATTGGTGGGAATAACGGCAACTTCTTTCACGTGACGTTGCGTAACGTTCGCCAATCAACGCCCATCGATTACGTCGAATGGCTCGCGTCTGCAGAGAGGGCGTAGGCAGTTGGAGGAGCGCTATGAGCCCGATAGAGGGTGTCACATGAGGCAACGGGGACGGCGGTAATGCCGTCCACCGCTTGACCATACGCGGTCAACGAAGGCACGGGGTCGGTAGCCTTACGGGAACGAGCAAGTCGTACCACATCAGACTAAAACTCAGAAACGCGGAGAGCAGAAATCCGCGAGTCAGTAAGATACGAGATTTTAAGTACTTGAAAGTGTAAGCGATTTAAAGATAGTCAAGTTCTTAGACAGTGCTTCATGTTTGAATAATGGCCCTTCCCCGCGCAGGTATTTTACCGAATCTGGCACACGTTCATTAGGACCAATTTGAGAAAAATACTGTTATGAAGCCCTGATGACACATTTTAATTTCATCCATAAAAGCCATACTTAAATGATGTCATATTAAGTGGCCGTATATGCTGGAAATGTGAGTCATGTATAATTATAAAACTCACGTGGCATGCTACGCTTGGGGCAGGAGAAGGGATTCAAACACCTATGATTCAAAACCATAACCTATAAAACTTTCCATCAGTTCCGCTCCATGGAAATGTTCCAATATTTACTTTCCCCCGTGACTTCAGTGGAACTTCTTCACACAGTAAAATTAACAGAATCAACAAAATCAATGAAGGGCGCACTTAATTAACAAAAGCTCAAGGGTAAATAAAATTTTCGAAAATAATAGATTCTCTCCTTTTATATACGACTTTGAGAGGAAAGAAGTTTCAGTGACATGAATTCAATAAGGAGTTAACGGAACCAATATCCAACCAATATTACTTCCTCATCAGAAGTGAAACGTTCCATAACGTTCCCTGACTCCCATTCCGATTGACACGTCCCGGTTATTGACAGAGGGCTGAACTATTAATGACATCCACGTAGGTGCTAAACAAACACACTACCTAAAATCCACCTTATGAATACATTTCTCGGAAAATTAATGTCAGAATGCTATTTACCGTTCATCTGATAGTTCGAACGGCGAAGCCGGTAGTTACTTCCCAGAATTTCTAAGGTGATCGCCAATAAAAATCCTGATGTGAATCAATAAAAACGTTTAGAAACATCTCAACGCGGAACCAACATGATTCCGTCAGATGATCACCGCCGTAGGAAAAACAGCAAAGGGGCCAGAGGAATGCCAAGAGAAAGTGAAGAGACGGTAGTATATAAATTTAACAACCATAATAAAAACCTCTCGGAGGAGAGGTTAGGGAAATTTTCGCGCTATCTTTAGATTAGATTGAAGACGCTCTAAATATGCAAAGATATACACCGAATCCAGAGGTGAGTTGACATTCACATGTGAAGTGATCTCTTAAAGAAGGGAAAGGTGTTACAAGAGATCGATTGCGAAGATCCGTCCATAACTTCGCTAATGGTGAACTTGTGAAAGAGTGGTCCATCATACTAAACTCGGAGATGTGTAATTCACTAAACAGCCAACTCTGAGATGGACATTATAATCTAATAAAACTATGTTCCACCGCCAAGAAATGGAAAAAGCAACGGAAAAAAATTCTATTGGCGTGCAAAATCAATCATGAGATATTAATTTACTTTATGAATTTCACCAGTGAAGCATAAACTATGTATTTAAGAATACTAAAAATCCTGATTGGAATAAAATTTTGTAGATTTAGAAAGCTCTCTCTTTTCTAAACAAAAATTAAAGGCTTTGAGATGACTTTGATGGAGAATGAGATCTAACTGCCGGAGATAATGCGAATTTTTTCCACTGATTTAAGAGCAATGAAAGAATGAATATCTTACAAACATTTTTAAACAAAATCACGTTACCTTGGTCATGTCGGATGCAACCATTCCCTACAACTAGGAAAAAGACAGAACAATTTAATTACAAAACAACGTAACACCAAAAAGGACGCGGGCAACCAATGATTAACCCTACTTCTTCCACAGGAAAATATTACTCATATCTAGACGAAAAGTATTCAACAGCGGAAATCGAGTTACTTCCACAAATAACTTTATCTCGTGGCGACATGGGTGCCGCTACATACAGAGGGGAATGGTAATGCACGAAATTACTCAGACGAGAGAAATGCTCACTCCCCTCCGAGGAGATTTACGCATAAACACAGTCTGGTGTTACTTAAAAATAACGTGGCTATACTCAAACTATCTGGGAGAAATGGAACAGAGGGTGCGATGCGTTCCAGAAAAGAAAGAAAACACGGAATGCGTGATTCGGGACGCAGAAGGGATGCTGCGGAATGTTCCCAATCCAAATAAATGAGACGGAGTTATATTTGAGTCCTAAATTCCCAGAAGAGGTTTACTTCTGGAAGCGACGCAAACGCAATTAGAGCCGACAATTTCTTACTCTGCTGACACCGCGTAAACAAAATCGATAGCATAAGTTTTACACGTTCGCTGCTACGATATCTAATACGAAAACATGATAAAACATCACAAGGATATTTATTTTTACATATTTGTCACAGACCATTCCATTAAAAGAGCTAGTAAGAGAGAAATATTATACAGATTTCATCGACGAGATAGCTGATATTGTTATTCCGGTTAGCAACGTGCGTGATCTCCGAGAGAAAACTAAGAAGCGATTCAGGGAAGTGATTGCCAGTATTAGAGAAGCTAATAAGGTGTGTTATTAATGAGGCAGTTAGGGTGTGATAGGATTATCGGTGTTTTACACCCCCTACCATGCGGCTTGCGGGCTTTAAATGTAAATATTAGATTATTGAAAGTGGTAATCAATGAGGAATCATCCTTAAACAATTTCACAAGAGGATATTACTTCATTACTTTTAAAAATTCAAAGATATACTCCACTGTTGGAGCAAACTCATGGTTTCGAAGCAAAACTCATCAGATGATGCATTATTCAAACAGGAAATTCCATTTCTCGCTCAAACAAACAATTGAAGATAAACTGCTCGAAAAGTGCACGATTATTACACGTGATTTTTCAGCGAACGTTTAGAGAACAGATTTATGTACGCTTGCAGACATCTGAAGCAAGCATGTATCTCGACATTGCAAAAACAAAAAAAATATTTGAAGACGAATGAATGTTTTCAAGTCGATTGAACCAAGACTATAGTTGAGAAATTATTTGGTTACGAGTATTGGAAACTTTTACTACGAAAAATGTTTGAAGCCGAGTACAGAATAGTAAAAGCGTACGACGTCGCTAGTCGAACCTTCTCCGCCAGCCTGGCTGGGCCAAGACGAAGGGAAAAAATCACTATCTCAAATCAGAGAATGGAAGTTTCGTGCAACTTCCCTCCTACTGACGAAACAAACGGAGACCACCTGGTTACCACGCGAATTTCGAGGGATACGTAAATCGCCGCCAAACTCTTCCTCCATCGTCACCACCATCCTCCCACACACCAAGAGCTTTCTACAACATAACCGTTTGAAACCCTCGGGATAATAACATCAAATTCACCCAAACCGTTCAAACATGGGCAGCTAATAGGGACACCATCAGATGATCGAATAAAATTCGATCTCGACCCGTGACTTTGGAACGACGGAGGAAAGCGAACTATACGAGTCTTATGAACCGGACTCAACCTTCGTTTTCGTCGACTCCAAACAAAAAACCACGCACGATTAAGACCCAAGTCGGGGAAACCGAGGTGAAAAAAACTGGTCACCGTCGTCGCGGGGAAGACTCGCTCGGACTAGCGAAAGACGCTTCGGAAAACCGCTTTTTATACCGGAGGTCGATGGGAAAAGGCAAGTGCAACCGGAGGGTAAAAGGCAGTGGGGGAAGGAGACTTATAAAGACGATAGGAAGGGAACGAGGCGAAGGAAAACGGAGAGTGGGTAGAAGATAGCTTTTGTTTCCGAGACTGGATGGATGGCCTCGCTAGCGCGTGGTCACGGATGAGAGGCCTAGAAAGGAGGCGGTTGAGTGAGGGGGGCGGGGGAGTGGAGAACAGGAGAGCCATCGGAGTCGCGGGAGGATTCCGAGAGACAATGCGAAGGAAGAGAAAAAATATATGAACGTGGAATGGGAAGACTCCCGGAGAGTGAGAGTCGAATAAAGAAGGTAAGCACGAGGAATGATTTGGAAAAGAAATCACAATAGTAAGAGCGAATGAAAGACAAATCGTTAACAGCAAGGTAAAACAGAATCTCAGTCAGATATGCTCTAAGATACGCAGATTCGATTTAGAGTAGATAGTTTAACAGGATAGAATTTCCGAATATTACCTGATGGTAGATACGGTGCATATACGCCAATATTGAAAGGAGAAATAAATAAAGACAAAGGCAAACGACTATAGATGATATAAAGAATGAGATGAGTTGTCAAAACTCAAAAGGCAAGTAAGGAATTTCAAGGCACACGAACCTAACAAAAGGCTTACTTCGATAAAATACATTATTTATTTTGACCATTTTCGTATGAATATTGAATGATAACCCCCACATGACTTTATTAGGAAAAGTTTCTACCAATAACATTTCTTGCATACATATGGAGAAATTGCGAAAATTGCACATTGTTGAAATTGCAAAATGCTTTATGGTACAGAACTAAGCCACTAGAATCGAAGTTTTCAAAAAAACATAGCATAAAGAATTACCTTGAATCATCCTATGGACAGTAATTTCTACAATAGGAAATAAAAATATATAAATGAGGGTTTCGAAATTATGGATAAAAGGACCAAAAGGAGTAAATACAATGGACTTATAAGCGGGGTAAAAGATACGATTCCAAAGACATAGGATGGAAAAATGTATGGATAAGGCTCCCGCGGAAGAAGACAACGGTTGGAGAAAACGTGATAAAAAAACGAAAGATGGCGAACCAGCCTCCATTAAAAAATAACGTACATACACAATACTTTATCCCTACACAGTCCATAAGAAAATAATAACCATTTTACTCCACACTAGAATACATTGAAGAAACGGCAACGCTGAACACACTGCTGCCCCTCCATACTCATAAAACCATTGGTAATGCAGTCTTTTCTAGATGCACGCAGGTGAATCCCGAATGAAAGAAGTCACTGAGATGCAATACGCTGCGCTACACGCCGAGAAAGGACCGGTTTACAATCGGTTGGGAGGAGAGGGAGGTCGGGGAAACGGAGTGAAAGGAAAGGGCTGCACTGCACCCCCGCGAACAAAAATCCTCGGCAGCGAGCGACGCTTGGAAATGGATGGAAAACGGTTAAACGCGACAGTCCGTGGATGTCTCTGCAGATGCTGCTCTGCAACTCGACGCTCCCCATTTAAACGACCTGTTCAGGAGGAGACCTCGAAGTAGACGCAATTGTACTCAGTGTGCATCGGGAAAGACATTAGTAACGACCACTTTTTCTTCTTTGTCCCTGAACAAAAAACAATGAGTTAAACGAGACCATGTTCAAATATTTATCGCTATTCGAACCGAAAATCTGGTATTACTACTTCGCTCACCAGCCATTGCTGGGAAAAACTTGCTGAGCATATATTTCGAATTCAATAATCGACTTCCACAAATTATTATCGAACCCCACTGACCTTAAATGCCCGCTAATTACAATACTTTGCATTCTAACTCGGGTTGTAAGAAACTAATGTCCTTAGGTTTATCTGATTTTCCAACCCAATGTCCTTTTTTTTGTATTTTAAACTGAATTATAACCTGTTCGTCATTTACGAAACGAAGCTCGATTGAAAGATCAAACAGCTCTCCAAAAGAATTTAAAAGAATGTAATGCTATGAGAGAAAAAGAAGCGACACTCATATAAGCAAAGTTCTTGCGTGAGATCGAGATCCTAGAAATGTTCATACAGATCAAAATATAAAAACTTCCAAAAAGAAATTGCTGTCACCGAAAAACGTAATAAATTATTTCGATTGCGGTAACATAGAGCAACGCAGCCGTAAGTCCGAAAACCGGAACAACAATTCTTTTTAAGAAAAACTAGTTAAAAATGACGCTTGCATTTCTAACGACTATATGCCTACAATTTTATCTTGCTGCGAACAACATTAACACATCTAAATACATCATAAGCGATCAATTACAAATAAAAGAAACAAGATGAAAGACTGATTCAAAGGAATCGATGCAACTAAGTTGAATAAAGAAATAGGACGGGAGAAAGATGTAGTGCGTAAAGAAATACTCCAGTAAAAAACGCTCCATATAACAAAGCGAGCTCTGTGGAAAAACTGAGAGAAAACTTGCAAACAAATTATCACTTCACCCTTGACTTCACCTTCAACAAAAACAGCAAAATCTTTGTGATAAGCAGATTTAAAGACTAAGAACCAAAATTGTTACTTCTACGCCCATCCGATAAAAATAGTCCAGGAATACATACTACAATAGTACGTAAATTTTAGATATGTACCTCGCAAGCCGAGGCGTATGGCAGGGGGTGTATTAACACCTTACCTCATCTACACTATTAGTTTCTCTGATGCTATGCGGAAAGAACGACCAGAAGTAACTATCCGTTTTAGCGATCATTTCCTTGTAATGCTTGTTAGTCGCCACTCGAAGATCGCGCTCGTTGTTTACCGGAGTGACAATATCCTTTACTCCTCTTAAAAATCCTGGACCGAAGAATCTTTCGAGAAAGTTTCGTCGGAAATCAGATAAATATTGCTGAATAAAAAAAGTGGAAAAATTTACGCAGTCATACAAAAATTACTATACTATCCACCATGAACTAGGGAGAGGACGTGTAACCCAAATGAGAGGCCCCATAACGCGTTCAGATTCATAAAGCTGCTAGAGTAGCAGCTGGCAGAAAGTGACGAAAAGGATCCAAGAGCCGAGGAATGGAATGCGAGGAATATTTTTGGACGAATTTCGAAGGAAAGAGCGAAAGAAATGGTCCGGCAGAAAACGAAAGTCCTCGAAGATTAGCCCCGGAATCTCTTTAATATTTTACGATGAAAAGAAACAGTTTCGCTGTATTCCGTTCCAAAACAACATCAACGGCATTCCGAAGCGATGCTTCGCCCTATGAGAGACGATGGTAAAAGAAAATTGCATTCACGTACTCTGAAAGTCGGATATCTCTCGCAGGCTATACAAAAAAAATTTCTGAACAGGTTTTGAGTCCAATTACAAAAAGCCGCCATTTGAGGGTCTTTCCCTTTAGCTCTTGATTGCGTCTTTAGACTCCTTATACGGGGTTATTCCGTAATTAGGATAATAACGAACAAAATTTCAAGTAGAGTACGTGCAGACTAGCCTATATGTCTGAAGGAGGCTTCGTAAATCACGCCAACTGGGCGCGACTCCTCACGCAGGTTTATGATTAATGGCGGAATCAACAAGGCTTTATACGATCTACGAGTTACAACGTGGAGAGCCTTCCAAAGGAGTTTTTCATGCAATATAGCAATTGACGTTTCTTCATTTAATGTCACTTTTCTCCGAAAACTAACAATTAAAATTTATTCAATTAATAACGTATTCAGATTTTCTATCAATATATCGATATAAAAGGAAACATCAGCGTTACTTGAAGTAAAAAAAACTTGCGGATGTGAAGGCAAAGTGGGAAAAGCAACCAATACCGTCACATCCCTTTGCACTGCAAATAATTTATGCTCGCTTTATTCTTGTACATACGAAACGATCGCTAAAACAGATAGTTACTTCTGGTCGCTCTTCCCGAATAGCATCAGGAAATCTAACAGATAGATAGACTCTTTATTGGCGAGGTTAGGCCCATATGGGCCTTTCTTCTACCTAACCTCGTATGTCATTATACACCGGTGGCGTGGAGATATACGTTAGCATACCAGCTTAGAAAAACTTAGATATCTTTGTTCAAACCCTGGATAGGGCGTGGATATTTGTATGTTAATCGTCAGAGTGGTTTCAATATACTAAGTCGCCCAATAATATTGGGATTATTTTTCATGATCATCAGATAGATTGAATTAATAAAGTTTAACTGCGAATCAAATGCGACATTACCAATTCGCCTTTGCATTAAATTGTTAACACCCACCCTTGGATATTAATATAAAATTGTCACAAAAATTGACTTAAAATGTTTATCAAACGAAAAATCACGTCGGATAAACCTCCGACTGCATTAAAAAAAGAAAACAACTGCTAGAACCGGTTTCAGGATGGTGAGAATACATCTAAAAACCGGTCGCGCGAGCTTCTTTTCTTTTCTGAAATGCATACAATGTTTTATCGAGGAGTGATTCAACTTGATTAATAGTCTGTAATATAGTGATGTGAATACAGAGAAACCGTTGGAGTCATTTTCTTCATTTGAAAGACACAACGAAAATTATTCTTATGTGTTTCCATTTATGGTTAATAAGAATTTTCACTAAATTCAATTACCGGAGCAGTAGATTACCAGCGAGCTCGTGAAATTACAGTTAAAAATGTAAACCGTAATATAATCGGCTCTTTATCGACATCTTACGGCAACTATTTCCCAACAAATTTAGGTAGCATTAAACAGCAGACGAGATGACGAATTAAAGAACAATAAAACAAAAATTATAAAGCACTGAATTCCTTTTTCCTCTTCATGCCTTCTAGAAAGAAAAACAAAAAAAATTCCTTAGTCCCCAAAGTAATAGAAAACGTGCGAGGATGAATGAAATTCCATTGTAAACAGACCATTTCACCGACAAAACCAGAATCACACCAACATATGAAAATTTTATCGATCCTTATCAGCCCCATCTGTCGAACACCCCGGCAATCTAACTTCCAAATTACACCAGAAACCTCGGCTGGTGACGTCGGAAATCGGACGACTGCACGAGAAAGAGCACATGACTTCTCCTCCAAGAGTCATAACTTCATTTCCAGGAAGATACGAGACCTGCGTGGATGGAAGGCAGCGGAGAATGGCGAACTACCGGCTTCCACGTGAAACTTGCAGCGCTGAGAGATTTGATCACCAGACATTCGCGCTATCATGCAATCTGGTGAGACGGCGTGCGCAATGGAAAAAATCGCGCATATCACCTGAGCCGCGCTCGGGTATCGAAAGTCTCTCGTTCGCGGTTAAGCGGAGCTCGCGGGAAAAACGAGTACAAGCGAAAGACAACGAAAGCGTACCTCAAGGAGAAGGAAGTGTACTCAGTCCACACAACGGCATTCGAATAAAAGTGCGCCCGTGGTTCCAAATGGCCATCGCTCCGCAGAGGGAATATCTAAAAAAAAAAATACCGATTCTTGCAACACGACGCCCCACATATACCAAGCCAATCCGAGAATCGGAATAACGATTTCTTTTGGCCAGAAAAAAACGAGAGCATAAGAGATAAAAACTATAAAGTCCGTGGAAATCCGCGTTAGGGCTACACCGTAAAGGATATTCACAAGTATCATTACCGCAGAATTGCATGATGTGCGAGACTGAATACTTGTACAGCGAAAATTATCCAAGAGAAACCCACCATCATCATACGGTATGTTTCCGAGATACCGTTTAGCAAGAGGTATTATCGTATGCTAATTAGAAATCATTTATAATTAGCTGATCATTATTTTTCCCGTAATACCAGAACGCGAACAGGTTTATTTCCATAGAATATTAACTACCAAAAGCATAACTATTAGAAACTCTTTCCAAAAAAGAGGCATATAAAAGGATAATTCCAATTCAATGCTGGATAATAACTCTGTAAAATTATCTTTATTTTAGAACATCAAAAAGTTATGAAAAGACGCCTCATTCCCAATCCACAATCTAAAACCCAATTATGGTCGTATGCAATTTTTAGGAAAAATAACGATTCCTTCCTATTTCATGAAAATGGAAAATTATGAATGTAAAACAAAAAAAAGAGTGACTGTTAGGCCATGCCTTGTTTACATCATATTCTCCTAAAATCGACCCAAAAGACCAAAACTGAACAAACCGTAAAGACTATTTTCGGCTAATAATCAGAATATCTTCATCGGATCCCGCACCATTGCCTCCATTGGGAGCTACCTGAATGAAAGGAAGGAGGATCAGGATAAAAAAAGTCATCAAAAATCGGACTTGGCACCAACACGCTTGCCACGTGTCTCCAAGATACCGTTTGGCAACCATCGAATTTTTCTATACTCCGAAAAGAAAATAAGGAGGATAAACTTATCAATCCAAGAATAACACACGAACTTGCGATGGAACCTCCTCATCTGACACCTTATCAACCCAAAAATATCGCGTTAGCTCGAAAACCGTAATTAAGAGAGACCTTATTCGAGCTAATCCTGGACAGATGTGATGAAATTCAGGGTCGAAAACGAAGAGCCGAGAAAACTGCGAGGTCTGGGAGAGTAACACAGTACATCTTCACTAACACCTATGTTGCTAACTTGCCACAAAGAGCTACTCAAGTCATTTCTGGCACCCTTTGTGGCCAACATTCCTTCATCAGGCTTTTCAGGCTGCCTATGCGTAAGCTAAGCGGACGGTCCGTCAGGACCGAAATAATGAAAAATGAGCGTTGGAATGGGAAAAAGGAGATGGGAAGAAACTGAATTAGTGGCTCGGAGCAACGTTAAAAATAATACGTCCACTTCCGGCGACGTTGATGAGGACCCGAGAAACAGAACGTAATAGAGAAAGGAGAGATAGAGGGGAGGCTGGATGTGGTGCGAAAAAGTGGAGGAGAAGTTTGAGCTAAAGCGAGTGGGAAGCCAATGTCATGGCCAAAAATTCGTCCCCACCACGCATCTTCGCGAGGGACGACTGCTCCTGCCAGTTCTCAAGCAGCGATATCCTGGGCAAAAGCAAACTAGAACCATGGGAGACCAGCTGTCTGCCTCAAATACTGCGTCATTATCTGGAATCGACGGTACGAAAGCAAAACGTATACACAGATACGACAATGCTAAGACGACCCGAATTTGCGGGCGCGAAGGTAGGCTAAAGTGTGGAGTTATATTTTCGCAATATCTGGAACATAAAACTAATTAAGTTAAGTTTTACAGAAATGCAAATGAGACTCGCAGATTCTAAATCAGGTCTTTGGGTCCAGTCATAGTATTCATCCATTCATAGGGCTTCTTTTCGTAACTTTATTTCCACAAAACATCTTTGTCATTGAAAATTCAGCCAGATTTTCGATAAGTATTCAAAACGACCCCACCAAGGTGCCTAGCGGTTATTAGATGTACCACTAATCACAGGAATACAATTAAAGTAAAAATGGACAAATCCGAGAGTACTATAGATATATGAAAATGACTGCAAATGATGTTAACAAGGTTTTATACCCTGAAATATAAGCCAAATCAAGAACACGTGCGAAAAAATTCCATTACGTCAAACATCCATATCAGTATTTCGAGAACAAAGATCAGAAAACTGGGAATACTCTTATCTCGATATGCGAAGGCGTAACTTCGTGTACGGCCATAATTATGGAAAAGATATTTCTTTACCATTACTCTTTTATCACTTACGAAAACCAACGTAGGAAAAGCTAAGGCAATTTTAACAAGACCGCTAAGGAAATGCATACGATGAGAGAATGTTACGCTACGTAGTTGAACGAAACTGTTGAAGAAAACACTCAAATGCTAAGGAGACCTGAATGGCACACAATCGGACATTACATAATTTAGGTTACCTTGCATGGATTACTACCGCTATCGCGCTTATGTAAATTTATACCGCGCACCTCTAAAAAGGTCCCGCAAACTCGAAAGAAAATAAGAGGTTAATGTCCGTAGAAACATACGGGCGATATATCCCAAAACCTGTAATTAAGTACGGGGGAGTGCGGCAAAAACCGAGGTTCGCTTAGCACGGCAAAATAAACCGGGGAAAAACTTGGCTCCGGACAGTAAGCGCGTTTCACACAAATAGAAGTAGGTATGTCCTAAGGCCTCCGTTCCGTAGTCGAGGAACGTGACGAAACAGGAAAAAGGGATAGCCTATTTACGATACGACTTTCAAATCGGGTGCGCCCAAATAATCCATCGTTCGATTCCGCCGAGGAAAACAAAGAGAACGCGCAGACCGTGCTTGGAAGAGCAGCTCCTAATATTATACGGCGATAAATTCTGTGTACGTTCTCTGCGGCAAACAAACATGACTAATTCTGCTTACATCGCGGGAGAAAATGAATTTTAAATGGAAATGCGCGGAAGACGTGCTTCTCTCCGTTCCGTGAATCATAGTAAACGATTATTCATCGACGCGTTTTGTTCTTTAAAAAGGGCGAGCGACGGGCGAGTTAACGTCGGAAAAGTGCAAACGTGAGCTGTTAGCGGAGCAAGTCTGGAACTCTCGACGATCGCAAAAAGGAGCTCGTGAAGGTGAGCGACGTCGAGGAAAGAGAAAATAATAATGACACACAACTTGAAGGAGGTGTAACGAAGGGCTACTGGAGAGCTAAGAGAGTAGCGCGGCTACCTATGGCGAAAATGTTGAAGGTTCAGTATCCGTAGTATGCCCTTAAGTCTGAGATGACCTTAGCTGCAGAAATGCGAGAATTGTGCACACAAAGATCGATAGTTCTGAGCTGCGAACAAAGATACCAACGAATGGAGACAATATTGGGAGCCCAAAACCAGCCACAACTCGGAGGCACTCGAAGAATCCTTCGAACTCAAGGGCTAAAGCACCTTCATTCATGAAATTTTTGAGTAAAAAGTGTATAAATCAATAATTAGTAGCGGAATCGTATATAGCGCACATATGATGTTTACCATTTCAAGAAATTAAGATGAATAAATATTGAACTGTGGCGGTATATAACTGCGCTAAAGAATTTCATACTGTATTGTAAAATAGGTAAATAACGCCACAATCTCCTAAGTGGTTTACAAAACCTACAACACCTATAAAATGACTGCAAATCGGTAAAAATTAGAAAATAACTACAATGATACCAACCTTATATCCTTGTACTAACATGTTTTTCAAAAGTAACTAGCTAGCTATATTTCCACAATACTCATGTAAGTCTCAATGCAGCAACAGAGAAAGGCACAAGAGTTACATACCCCTATCTTTAGTCGGCAGTGAAACTGAATTTTAATAATTTCAACTACTCTCCCCAGAATTCGGAAAAGAAAATAGGTCAATATCCCCCCTCGAACATTACACAGGGATTAAGGAGAATTAAGACGATACTATAAAAACTGAACCATGATATACTCGTTACAGCCTTAAATTCCAGCATTCGTCAACGTTACGGTAATAAAAACCAAGAAAAATCCATCGTAGTCGCCAAAAATATGTAAAAATGCACATTTTGATAACTAATAGTATCAAGTCAAAACTGCGGCCGATAGAAATGAAATTTTAGCAAAATTAAGCAAAAAAACTTACGGCATAATTAAATCTTGCTTCGGAAAAATTACCCACGTAATCGGCTTCAAATAAGCACGCTAGAATACGGCAGCTAAAAGTAATTCTAAAATCCACTCTTTTCATAATGTCATTTCCCGCAATTACTTCTCAAAAGCTTTCCTCACGCACTACGCCCCCGTTCATTTGGATCCTCTCTGCATTAACACGCATTAGGAAAACAAAAGAACCGAATTTTAAAACACGTGGAGCACCGAAGCTGAGTTGAACGTAACCCAACGGCCGTGGAATTGAGAATGCCGTCATACGTTTCCTTCCATTGTCCGGGGATTCTTCCCACGGGTCACCTGTTCGTACTCCCCCTTAATTAGATACATTACAACATTCCTCATCCACCCCCACCATACACGCGTGTCAACTCTCCCGCTGCCACCCCTATGCCTCCACTTCCCCAGAGCACCTCTCCTAGCCCACCATGCGTAGGGACGGGCCAATAATAACGCGCCGTTTGGCAACATCGAATCCAACCGGGAATAAAACCACCAACTAGGAGTAGATTGTGAGAAATATACCCAATGCATCCAAAGGAATGAGAGACCTCAGAGACCGTTTCAGGAGCGTAATCTCCGGAAGTTTATTCAGAAAATCAACAAGTTTCAACTCGAAAACACCTTCTTGAAGCTTAGAAAGGATTGGAACAGCAAACTTTTTTGATGACCGCAATGAAATTTCTCGAGAAAGCATTGTTATATATTGAAACAAATATGGGGCCTCCGGATAGCCAAGTGGGCTGCGCTTTCTCTTTTGGCGAAATCGGTCCCGGGTTCGATTCCCGGTGGGGGCCAAATATTTACCCAATATATAATAATATATAATATATAAATATCCCCAATATTTACTGCCGCGTCTGACATGATTCAAGAACGGAAAGTTCACCCTGAACAAGTCCCATTGAGGGAGAAACTGGGAAGATAGAAATATGATAAAGCAATGTGTGCAAGCTACAATTTATCTCCCAAATTCCTTCAATAAATGAGAAACAACGGACTTCGTATTTCCCAAAATACTAATTCCATTGTTTCTCACTAATTAAATGGCGTTCCACGAAGTAAGGTCACACTGAATATATGCCGAAGAGGGTAATTCTCAAGTCAATTCACGAAAAAGTCTTTCGAAATCGAAATCCTTTAACATCGATTATGATAAAAAATAATGAGTTATTTTCGACCCCTTGAAATTTCAGTTATTTTACCGTCACCTTAGTATTCTTATTGCTGCTTTGCTAAAGACCTGTTTTGTAACATAATTATATCTATTCGCTTTGTCTTTTTAATAATGTGTACCAGTTTTTTTTTACTGTGTGGAGTCTATTGCTAATAAATTAAGTTTTTCTCTCACCCACTAGCGAGTGTTTTCCTGTTGCGTTGTATTTTATCCTAAGTACAAATTTACGTTTATAGACCCAAAAAGTAGATTTCTTACGTGCATTCTTTCCTTGCAGTATCACGTGCGCATTTTTAAGCTAACTCGCTTAAATTTCATAAAACGAAAGGTTGAATAAAAAGATCGCCAAAATGATTTAGCAAGTTTAGATCTCGCGAACGATCCAATCCAGGTTTCACCTCACTGCAGTTACTAGCCATACATATCATTTAAACGAACTTATCCCCAATATTTACACGACCAAGGTTTCACGGGGACGCTATCCGACAAAGCAGCCAGACATGGTCCTTTCCAAAAATCTCGCACGGCAATAAAAGCTTCTCGGTACAATTTTATTCCCGATCTCATCCTTAATGCCCACACCCCAATCCAACTCGGCAATAAAACACGACAAAACCAAGCAATACGACCCCCAACACAACGGCTTGTGTGCTTCGTTGATGACAAAAATCGAAAAATTCATCCATGGAGTCACGCGCAGGTCAACCGAGACTTGCGAAAGTCCCGCCGAGTCAAAATTGCGATCACGTCCGGCGTCTCTTCAAAACAAATAAGACGATCGGAGAAAGGAGGAGGAATACGACCGGCAGGGACATGAGACTAACTAAAACAATCCTTTCCGTCGATCTCCGAATCCACTCGGCATTTCCCGCGCTGCGCGGTCGGAGGCCAGAAAATCATGAGCGGCACAAAACCTCTTCGGAACCACCTCACGCACGCAACCGGCCAGAGCATGGGTATAAAGCAGAGAGGGGAATATAATGGGGTGGGAATGTGTGGGATGAGGAGGACCTGGGGCGAATTTCACGCGCCGCCATACACGCGGCAACGTCGAAAAAAAAACATCCGAGAGGAGTCGGAGCGCATTGCCGCGGCCGAAAATATTGTCCTTATCTCGTCAGGTCTGTTCTCCACCCGAAGCCAGTGTCTGCAGCCAGGGAAGATGGGATGCCCACGGCTCCGATGTGAAGGGAACGTGCATGGGCGGCGACTCCACATCGCTCGGATGCTGGCCCGGGACGTGAAAATGAAACGCTTTCGGATTTTGAGGAAATTTGACGTAGCGAACTATCGTCGAGAATTAACACACGATTGCTCGACATTGAGTAACAACAACAAGCAAATGATTTCAGGCTTGGAGGTAATAACCAGCAGTATCAACTTGTATTAAAAAATACACAACATTTCCACGGTAACTATTCAATGGCAACTTTCTTCCCTTGGCACACCCTAAATGCAATAAGACTTTATGTTAACAAAATTTCATGGAATTTAGACGCGAACGAAACTGATGCTATCCGGATTTTTATTCCAACTTCACTTAGAATTAAGTTGTATCTAAGAGGAAGATAATACTTCCGCAGGAACTGAAAGTCTCGAAGCGATGAAAGATTAGCAAACGGGTACACTCATTCTATCAAGGTTGTCTTTGCCGAATTTATATCATCCTGGAAATTACTGACATAAAAAACTGCCGAGCCCCAAACAGAAATTTACCTAATATACCTTACATATACCTAATATAAAAGAACACCAGGTAAATTTACTCCGAAACAATGAATTGTGTACAATTTACAATTATACTCAGGAGAAACTTACATATATCATATTTCAGCTGAAGAGCAGCACCAATACAAGAGCAATTCATAATTGAATCAGCTCTCAGTAAACAACAGTAAATTTGTGAGGTAGATAAACGACAGAGGAAGCCAATTGCGACCTGAGAAATTGTAGTAAATGAACAAAAGAGAAATCAATGTCAAGGAAGAAAAGTAGACATTTTCAAAATGGAAAACCATCAAGGAAGACACGAAAACAGTCTCCTTCTTGCGAAATTGAGACTTCTATTCACTCCGAAAATAGTAAACTAACTAAAAACTAACAGAAAATATAACTCATAGCAACTCAAAATACGATTATAGTATAATTGGGGAACATACGGACGCAAAAATAACGCAAATACCGCTGTTATCTTTGAAGAAAAGGAACACCAGCGCCATCAAAATATTATGAGGCACACGTGCCTGCAGAATAAAGATCGTACGCCAAAACATTCCGCACCGACACCCGACGGCCAAACAATGCTGAACAGAACATTATTCCGTTTTCACAAGTCAAAAACTCGGAATAAACTAAAATGTAGACGACTAATGAAAAATTAACCACAACTCTGAAGGAAACCTTCAACTAGGCACATAATTATGCTTTAGAAAAGGAAGTCACCAGGAAAAAATTACTATTATACTAGTCTAAATCATCCGAAACTAAGAAAATGAAAAAATAAAGCAACTAAATGCGAGGAATTGCGATACATGGTAACAACCCATGAATCGCAACAAATCAAGAGAGCTCTCCGGAGAGGAGCAAATCTAGCCGTTTTTCTTCCCGACAAACTCGCTTGACCCAAGTTGCGTACCGACATCCATCCTAAACAAAGCCCGCGCAAAAGAACTCGCGCAGCTGGTCCGATTCGCGATACAGAGAGAAATCTTCGCGTCGGCGGGACATAAAACGCAAAACAATACACGACCCTTGCAAGACGCTAGGCCGCGACCCATCCGACAGGACAACATAGACCTTCCCGCGTCTCGTCCGAAAGACCGGCGGGACATCGAGGCAACCACTGCGTCGCAGGATCCGAGTCACCCCACGTCGATCAATACCACCATCGCCACTCAATGACACGGCAACCTGCCGTCACCGTGCGGGACCTACCCGGACGCCCACACCGAAAAAATATCGGCCCGCACCCCTGCACCCGCCGATGAATTCCGAATTTCCGATCTTCGACTCCCCCGCGACTTCTCCACGGGCTTTCCACTAACACTTTTCCCGCCTCGCAACAGCTGTCGGGAAAGGCGCGCACGGAGAGGGGCGAAATCGCTTGAGAAGAAGAGAACGCGAGCGGAGAAAGGGTAAAGCGAGAAGATGCGATGGATAAACGATGGAGGCGGATGGGGGAGAGGAGCGGAGCGAGTTTTAGCCCATAAACGAAAGGGAGAGCAAAAGCTGTCGGGGTAGAAGAAACACTGCGCAAGACGGACGACCGCCGGGAAAGACATGCGCAAAAGCAGGCAGCTTTCCGAGTAGCCCGGGGCGTGAGGAAAACCAAACCGCAAAAATCACGTGAATAAAACCGTGAGGACGACACCGAGAGGTCAAACGTTGAAGCATTTTTGCGCCGAAATGTTACGAAAGAGCGCCGCTGGTTCGGTTTCCTCGGGCGCAAATGAAAAATTCTACGCCGTTGGGCAATGACTAGCTGATGGAGAAAACAACACCGGACCAAAGAAAGCAAATGCGGAACTGTGGAGGAAAGGAAACAAAACGATAACGGAGGTTACAGGACAGAAACAACAAAAAATAACACGATAATACGAAACTAAAGCTGCGAAAGACAGCATTTTTTATCTGGAAACTAGTTCTTGGTTATCAGATGCCATCCAATACATAATCTACATTGAAGAAAGTAATTCGGTCGACGATAACGCGAGCTACCACGGAGAACCATTACCAAATCCTTTCTAATCGATTCAGCTGCGAAGGAGCTTCAAGTCAACAATCAACAACGCCACATTTTCCACCCGCCTCGCCGACCCAACTCCAAGTCATCCCCACTCTTTCGACCGTGCCTTCTCCCGCCCACCTCTTTATTGAACCTGGGTGAGTAGGTTCGACAAAGCCCTCTTAAAAATCCTACGTTGCCAACGCATGCATAATAGAAAAAAGCATCACGCGCGCGGATCACAACTGGAAAACGGTAGTCATCCGACGGGCGGCGGGGAAAAAAGTTTGGAAAAAACAGCCCGCGGCAAAACATCTGGAAATCAACCGCCCCGAAAGCGACGTTTACGTTCCGCAAACCTGCAGAAACGTTAGAAAAAACATCGAAGCATGCGCAATCACAAACACTGCGTGTTTTAAAGAACTTTGGGCAGACAAATTGAAAGATGTCCTTCGGAGAATACGAATGGAACTCCTTCGCACAATGATGGTATTCAAAATATTTCGATGTTTACCAAGATCATCATCTACGTGCTAAGCAACAACACGACGATGCCCGCGCTAATAGTAGATATAGTCTCATCCCGTGACACTTGGCAACAAAGGCAGAAGGATGTAGCGGGCAGCTAGCAAGAGTCCGACCACAACTAACCCATGACTGCCCCGCCCCTCAACAGCCGCCATGAACGTTTACATTCGTATACGTATTCTGAAGTGTTACCAAGCACTGAGAATTACGGAATTATAGGGAAATCGTTCGCGAAAGGCATTTATCCTCACCATCACACCCAACCACCATGCCAACGCAAGCCAACGACGCAAACTGGTGATGTCAAGTTGCCAGCTAATACGCAAAAAATACCAAAAACTAAAAAATTGGCATCAAATATCAGCTTATGTTAAAATCAAACACCATAAACTAGTAGAGGAAATATGAATTTCACACCTCCGTCGACGCGAATCACTGCAACGTTCATCCTTCACTATTGTAAACAACACAGCCTACAAGAAATACGACGCTACCACTCGCTGCGCTGGAGATTATAAACACTTCTAACAAATCCGACACACATATATAGCCTACTTTAAACTACGAACTCATAATAAATCGAATCTATTGAATCGGTACTCACCTATTTTTCTCCAACTCGTTGTGGGTTGTCCTGTAAAAAATCGAAAATACAATTATAAAGCGGAAAATAACGAGGGTAGAGCATATTTCTTCTTATCTGAACTCATTATTTCCATGATATCTTCTCACAAAGGATTCCCAGCATGCTATAAACTCAATGACACATCGTGGCGTCACCATCGATTAGGTTATCGAGCATGTGTTCCATGATGTTGTTGTTGCCAACCAGAGAAATCCAGCCATGGTAAAACTTCACAATCATATTTTTCGATCGCCCAAATAGCGATTAAGCACTGCCTACTGATCGGTATGACATATCACTCAAACTGAGAAATCGTTTCACAATAACATCTACGGCAATCGTGTTTATACTAACCTGTTTCCCTGAGATTTCTTTGTCTTGGGCCTTTTGGTACTCCTGAGATCATCTGGCATAGGCAGTGATGAGGCATATCCATGCTCAGCCTCTGCGATGAAAAGAAGAGTTAAGCCGTCACTATCAGCTGATTATTAGAAACAAACTTGACATGGGAGCCATGTTGACGTGGATTCACTCACAAATCACACCTAAAACATCTTCCAACTCACCTCGTTCCCGCCTCTCTATATACTCAGCAGCTTGTAAAAGTGCAGCAATGCTCATATTGTTAATTTTAAAACAAAAAGGTCCAAAAGAAGAGAAATTTAATACGACGACGACGCGTTAACAAAGCACAGGTCCTCACCCTCGAAACTCACTCTTGCCTTTATTGATGTCAAACGCGTAGGAGATCTAACCTCTGGCCATGCCACAAACTGTACTGCGATTGGCTGCCACCAGAAGAACGTCACATTATCGACCAATGGTTGGCGAGCTAATGAAAACAGAAGTCACGTGAATCTCATGCCTTGAAACAAAACAAACAGCTGTACAATCGAAAGAAATGATCTTTAAATACGGTTACTACCTTGAAAGTCATCCTTTTTAATCTATATCATACTATCTTAATACAGCTGTAAAACAAGCAGTTAAATAAATTCTTGTAAAACATCTCCTTCTGCATATGCTTATGCGCCAACGCCACTAGCACGCGATGGGAAAAGTTGAAATTATCAAATCGAGTTCATCTGTCGTCTGCTTCACTTCGAACGCTAGTAGTTTATGTATAAGTAGCGAAGCAATTTTTCTGTTTGAATTCAATTTCATAACAATTACCGTAGTGATGGCTGCTTTTTACTGAAAGTTAAAACGGTAGAAATGCTTTTCTACAGAATCCGTCGATTCTCAATTTAAAAATCTTGCGAATAGTGCATACAAATAAGGACTTTTTGTTTATTATAAACACAGCAGATATGAATGACGTTTTATTGTTACGAAAAAATATTATATGACTTATACCATGATGGTCACATTTGAGAGACGGGGACAATGTTGAAGAGTTGGAAAATATTCAGCATGATTTGTTTGATAGCCGACATTAAATATATTCTGGCATACATCAGTGGAAGGAGATGTGTTCTCGGTTCCTGAAAAAGGTGGAACGAAGTCTTTAGCTAATTGTTTTCATTGTGATTAAATACCAGCAAGGGTGAAGAGGACTTCTGAAAGTATGTTAACAGGAAATTAGGTACTCACCGACAATATGCGGTAGCGACTATAATACGCGCTAACGCACGTGCAAAGCCTCTGTAGGAACTGTATTAAGATTTGGGTTTCAAATTTACGCCCATTTATGTTTACTGCTTGAAACAGAAGAGAAGGATATGGTAGGATATAGTTAAACAGCAATTCCCACTCTTCCTGAAAATAAATATATCAAAGAGGTGAAATCTTACGTTTTTACATTTTTCAAATATTATGTTTTCATAAAAATATACAACAATTAATGGCAGAGATAAAACTAACATTCTCCTTTAATAAAGAAGAAAGAATAAAACATTCACTACGATAACATGTTATTGCAATACCTACTTCTTCAGAGAGAAGAGAAAAATCCACATCTTCCAGAGAAACCAATGGTGGATATACTCCTTCATTAACCTTCTTATCGAAACTTCTCAAGACGGAGACCAATCTTGCATAGTTATACAGGAGAAATTGGGGTCCTACAAAAATCATAGGATGAATTATTTTTGTTAAAATTAATAAACATGCAAACGTAGCTGAACTGTTTTTAGCCAACGTTGTAAATATAAGTACACCTTACCGGTCAGATATGAAACCTATGAAAACTTCACAGGTCACTAGAAAAGGATAATAATTAAAAACAAAATTGGGGTATCCACTAAGCTACCATCAACACAAGAAGATATACTGAATCAACCTTATTTTCCTGAATTAAATTACATGTAATGTGAACATCCATGAATAAAAAGTTACAAAGAGCATTGGAAGGTGTATGCTCTCCTTGGATATAAGGAACCTCTCCCTTATTTTCAGTGAAAAAGTAATTTTTATCAGAATATTTAAAAAATATCATTAATATTGCCTTCAGTTAATATATTTGCATATCATACAGATGAATAAAAGTTAACATGTCACATATATTAATGCAAAATACCTTGTTAAGAACCAGAAAATGGATAAAACAACAGTTACCATGAATAACGTTTTCAAACAGTAGTAGTGTGGTAAATTTATTTTAAGCAAAAGAAAGATATGACTATCATCTCATACACTATTGGGTAGTCAAATTACAAAATAAAGCCAATGACTTTAAAAAAAGTATTCTGTGAGCGTGAGTGTTCAATATGATGATAGCTTTTAAACATTTACAAGTGAAATGATGGAATGTGTATTTTTATTTCAATGCCCAAAACAGATTTGAATCCCTTAATTAAAAACAATTATCAAATTTTACAAAAAACATTCAGGAAAGTCAGAGAATATAAAGTCTTTATGCCTGCTAAATTTTGGTATGTCTTGTTACTCTTAACTCACACCATGACAATATTGAATTTTTCAAAAACCAGAGAATGTGTATATTAATGAAAGAGACTTCAATTTCACCTTTATGAAATTTTTACCAATAATAAAGAATAAAATTAAATTTTTTCCTCCATCACTTGAGACAAAACCCGACCATAAGATATGCTGAAACTAAGGGAATTCTTAAACTGAAAACCTCTTTCTTCGAGTGGGAAGGAATAGGATGTAACCAAAGAGCCACAGGGAGAAGTGATTTCTATACTTTAAAATAGGACTGCAAAATGAGAGCAATAATCAGTTTCTGAGAAATTATAATGCCATTGTTTGGAACTTACTGTATGGAATATACAAATAAAGTCTGAAAAAAGGGGATGCCTTGAAATCAATAATATACATGACATTTTCAAGAAAAGTGCTTAGTGGTAGTATTGTTAAAAGTGCTTTGACTGCTAAGATCATTTTGCACGTAAACTTCAACAGCAAAGTGAACCTGGGACCACTTTCACCAAAGTCTAACTTGTTGTCAACTTGGCTACTCAGAAGTATCACTTGAGCAAGCGAAATACATTAAGGATTATAAATATAAATAAAAGTTGGCATAAATAGAAGTTGGCGAGTGGGTATTAAATCTATATGTTAAAATTGCTGGGTGGATATGTAATCCAATTTAGCTATTTTGCAGAATAGATAGGCTATTTTGAGAATCTTTCAGGCAAGTTGGAATCAAATTTATTGCAACCAATTGAAGAAAAAGGTTTCTAAAAATTATCAAATTATACTTGTCATTCAAAGGATAATATAATAATCAACTAATTAGTACTGATTTAATACATTCACTGCAGATCACTCCACCATTGGGAGTGATAAATGCATTGGAAACAGAGGTATCTGCAGTGAGCATGTTAAGAGAGAATGCAAAACATTGAGGGGGGAAGAGGTTACAATAGACTGAAAATATTATCTTTGATCCACAAAAGCATTCATCTCCAACCTTCAGAAATCTAAAGGATACCATGAGTGTTTATGTAATGACCGAAATAATTTTTATCACCTTTCTGCAGAGAATCATATTTTAAATCAAGATATCAACTGTACAAGACTTTTCAACCAGTATATGGAATTTTTCTTTGGGGAATTGCTATGCTTTGAATGAAGTGGGGAGCACCTTTGCCTTTTTTGAAAGTGGTCTCAGGTTTGATTCCTAGCAGAGGCAAACATTTATTGGTGTCCACCCAGCATTGTTATGAACATGGGGAGCTACCTGAATTGAGAGGTAATAGTTCTGGTCCCATTAAAGCCAAATATGGTGGCATGGAAGTCAATGTACTGACCATGTGCCACTACTCACTGCAAATGCTTCAGGGCTAAGCCTTATCCTTCAAAGGAAGGTTGAGCTCACTTTTCAGTAATAGGCTTTAAAAACATTTTTTTCCACAGAATACTTTACTTCTTTCCAAATGCAAAAGGTTAAGAGAAGAAGACTTTCACATAAATAATTCAGCTAATTAAGTAGCAATATTATCAGAAATGGGAGGAGAAAAAGAGGAATGGTATGTAGAAAAGCAAAAGGATATGGCAAACATTCTACCAGAAATAAAAAATGGTTATTGACAGTAATTGAAGAAGCTTGGATATAAGTTATTGGTTAATAGAAAACTGCATATGGATTGTTCTCTTGTGTGGCTGCTGTTGAACAGCAGAAAACAGAAACTAAATAGCAGCAGAAACATAGGCAGTTTCCGTTGGAGCCAAGATAATTTTATAAATGTACATTTTACTTCATGGAATATGATAACTCAACTGAAAATGTCAGGCTTCATAATCCTACTACAGTGCTAAACATACCTTCAGGAAATTGATAATTTTATTTCATTTCACAGAACAAAAATTTTGAGGTGAAACTAATGAAATGGCACATACATACCTTTGTAGCTCTTCTCTCTATTAGGCACAACCCCCTCAGACATGTCTAGGGATACTGGATGAGATATTTTTGACTGCAAAAAATCCAGCTTCATAGAGGAACTTGCGAGTGATGATATAAAACTTTTCCACGAATCCTCACGAACATTTGAGCCATACTTGTGAATTGATGCTTCTTCCATGTCTTTTTCCCGAAGCCTGTATGTTGAAATAAAAGCAATAAAACAAAAGAGATGTCAAAGTGTTGGGTTAAAAATGGCGAACCCTTGCACAAGAACTTTTAGTTTAGTCAAATCTAGTGAGCAGCCTCACTTAATCCTTCACAATTCCTTGCCTGCAGAAATATTTACAAATTCTTCCTACAAACAGTTTAATAAACATTTTAAGTCAATTTGCGTTAGCAATTTTCTTGCTGAATATGTCTAATGTTAACAGTTAGTTCAACTTCAATGGCAAAATATTAAACACATTAAATTCATACCTACCCACTAAATAATGCAATTATTAGTTCTTTGAAATTAATGTAGAAAGAAACAACACTAAAGGCAGGATTTGCAAAATTTAGATATAAAATTATAATGATATAATTAAGTAGGAGTATTTATGAACCTTGTTTGATTATTTACATGTGGAAGATATCGAGAGAGGTGCTGTTCGTGATCCTTTTCTTCTATTAAACAGTAATACAAACACTGAAATCGAACAATGAAGCCAAAAAATCACACAAAACTCCTACGACAGATTCTTAAGTTTGTTGCTATTTTGAAATAATCCAATGATTATAAGCATCCACTTAGTTAGGTACATCTTAAATGAATTACGTGCATCTTATAAAGAGATATGCTTAAAAATAAAGGTTTTCAATATGTTTACAATTTGAAACATTACCTAAGTTTTAGTTAAACGACAACGATTTAGCAGCTTCCAATAAAGATTCAGTTGAACCTTAAATCATTGAATAATGTCAGACTTTCGGAATTTTTTTCTTAATTTTGGGAATAGTCGATACTTCTTCTAGCCGTTTTGGATCATTATCTATCCACATACCTTTGATATTGCTCAGGATCAATTTCACTCTCTTTCTTACTAGTGTGTATATTTTTCACTACACCAACAACTATAGTAATGGAATCGGGTATTTTTAGGGCAGGATTCAATGTCAGATGCAATCGAACACAATCTTCTTTCGTTTCACTTTCTGATAAAACTGAGAATCCCTGCTTTAACAGTATTTTAATCAAAAGCTGTCGAGTTAAAATTAGCCTTAACTGACTTAAGTCTAAAGCATCCGGAACAGTGTCAGAAGTAACAGAGACTACCTGGAATAAATTAATGACATTCATAGTAAAATGTAAGTATAAGGAAGCTATATCGTAAGTTAATTTAGTAATTACCCGGAGGCCGCATGAACTTGTGCCATACTCTACTTCTTTGCAGGCGACAGCACTTACAGTTGTCTTAAATGCTATTTCACGATTTAAGAAAAATAGCCACCTTCTCTCTTTGAGCACACATTCTTTGACTGGTAATTTCCATGATTTACTATCTTCGGTTATTTGTTTCGTTTTCTGTGAAGAAGTATGAATAAATTGCTAATCACCACGAATGAGAAATACAAATTATACAAAAGATTCATTAATTTGTTTGAATTCATTCATGACAACTCACAGTATAGTCCTCATCTAATTCAGGAGGAATGTTATACTCTGTACTTTCTACTCTCTTCCTATGTTTAAAATGACAAATTTCTGATGAAACAGAAGAAAAATCACCTCTAACTTTCAGGTTATCATGATTTTTTTTCAATTGCCCTATACTCCAAAAGCAACCATTTAAAGACAAACAACCGTTACCGCAAGGTGCTTTCGCCAAATATTTACTCATTTCAAGCGTTAATTCTTCGAATAAATCGTTCTTCTCCAACATAGTTGAATTTCGTTAGATACGAGAACAACGAGGCACAGAGTAGGCGGTACACCTTGTTTACAGACGAAGATTGCAAAACTAGGTTCAGTTTGTTGCAGGGTGGCCATCTTCACGGAAAAGCACAAAGGTATGTTGTATATATACTTCAATTCGAATTAATTTCATCAGCGATCCTTCAAACTCAAATATTATTCATGAATTTTAGTCAACACTGCATGATTTAAAAAACTTCGCTATTGCTGTCGAATAATGTTTGGATAAATCATACAATGAAATTCCTTATGGAAGGTTATTTCTTTCCCAAGAAATAATTTCGTCTTGTTAGAATTTATCAATTCATAGTATTATATCTAGCGTACGTAATATGGCCCAAAAATCATTTGAAGATCACTCTATATTATTATAAATCTTTCAGTATCTTTTTCGCTGAGCTCTAAAAGCTTCTTATGCTAAATTTCCTCATGTGAACTTAATGCAAGCCATGCTAGCTGCTTCGCTTAAGTATCCAGCAGTTGCCAGCGATCATATTTAAATGCCAATTTTCCTGGTATCTTCTTCCATTTCTTTAATATCATGATGGAATCTTCTACCTTACCCTTTGATCACTGCTCTAAGGTTTTCCGGAAAATACTTCAAATGTTAACCCAGAAAGTGCATGTTGAAGCTCATTTGATATCATAACCTTTGATATTTACTCATCTTATTCCTGGCAAAATTTAGATATTCAGAGTTTCTTGCCTCCAAGAAAGTTTTAAAGCGTTCCGTGTGTTTTTCAAACTTTACGCTCATTAAGAGCTTTTTGATGTATTGCCTAACAAATACTCCAACTTCGCCGCCGACAATCCTGTTGCCGTAGTAGTAGTATTGTTAAAAGAGTTTCGGCATCTACGGTCATTTCATGTATAAGCCCCCACCAGGAATCAAACCCAGGATCACGCGCGCAGTGGGATCTATACCTCCCACCCCCCTCTACCGAGGAAATCCTTCGGGTTAATAATTTATTTTTTCATGTGTTGTTGTTATAGAGCGGTATTAACTACGTTTTTCCACATATCTTACAATTAGTTAAAAAAGATTTTTATGCACGAAAAAAATAAGTAGTTGTTTAATGCTCGACGGGTTGCATACCACCCGAATTTCCTTTTTTTTTCACCTGTAGCAAGAAATGAACCCAAAATCGTATTCCTCGTGCCAAGAGAATTCATTTTCAGCGTCCCCTTTCCATTGTTCCATAACAGTAACTGAGGAAAATAAGCAAAAAACGATGATTCCTCCACCACTTCCATTATTCTCTTATGATTTTTTAAAATTTCTACTCATAATTATTATGGAATTAGATAGAAAAAGGAAACATTTTTGTAATCTGTCTGTTCTAACATCTGTTGCGTTGCATCACTTGAGGGAGAAGAGAAGTTCAAGTGGCTTAGGTTCTTATGATCTTCAGACCATTTTCGCTCTTGATCTGTGTATACAGACGACATCTTACATGTGATTATAGAAAATCCGTAGTACGAGAATACTTATACAAGGAATAAAAATGCTAGAGTATCTGTGATTTTCTATTACCACTGCATCTGCAGGCAAACGTGTCCCGCCAGTATGTCTGAAATTAGCATTTGTATGATACATTTTGTTTACACATGTATTTTTATTGGTAAGGAGGAAGAAAAAGTTCCCAGATGTATGAAAACCCCACACAGTTTTTTCTAGGGTGAACTTTCAGTCATACTCAATCGGTAGAAAAAGAACTACGTCTCCTTGGTTTCCTTCAAACTCAAGTAAAGCAATATGAATTCCTCCGAATAACCAAAGTAAGTAGTCATAAATAAATATTTATCATTCAGTTTTTTCTTCCCTCGTTCTATAATAACTTATTTTCTTTACTATCATTAATGGTAAAAAATTATAGACGTGTTGTTCATCGGCATATATTTTTACTTTTAGATAATGCATAAACATTCTCAAAATAATGGATAATAACGGTTATCAAAATAAATAAAAATTCTTGTTTANAATATCCTTTCCTTAGGAAAATATGTAGAACAAATAAATTTGGTAGGGGCTATATAAATAATTGATAGCATTCCATCACTATGATAGATAGAATTTTAGGAGCAATAGCCCCTTTAATGTAGACTAACCTTCGTGACATGGCATTGTAAATTTTATATGCTTTATTTCCAACATAAAATTATTATTTCTTTCAGAAAAATGCGAAATATAAAACATGCATATAATTAATTCTCGGATTTAAAACATTAAATATTTTTAATGTTATTCTGAAAGCTCTAAACTAAAATAAGGCCAAAATTTCGAAATTGTTCATGTAAAAATTAGCCATTAACGAAAAGAATTTGCAAAAAAAATTCATTTTCTGGATAATTGAGCTTAACATTCGCATTGTGCAAATTTTCAAGAGATAGGTAGCTTCCGCAGTTTCTTGCGCCTTTAAAGGTTAAATCGAAATCGTTACCCACTTGGCTATCCGGGAGCCACAACTTGTTGCTGATATACTTTAAAAAATTCTCTGTCTACAGGCAAGAGATATACGATATTATTCTATAATGCCAAGTTTGATGTGGAATTGAGGTAGCAAGACTTCGCTAATATCAACTAAACAGCCGTGAATAATATTTCATTCATGACCTTAAGGTAACCTTTCGTGGATAATCTTTTTGCATGAGCTACGTAAGGTATGATCACTCTATAAGACAAAAAAATATCAATTGTAATGGCTTTATTTAGGAACACACACATCTTAAATAAATAATATAAAACCAAAGTATTTTTCACAGTTTTTGCTAAACTCATTAAAAAACCACAAAGCAGCAGTTATAATGCATATTTTAAAATAATTCCAGCTTTCTTATTTGTAAGAACAGTTGAGAATATTCATTACAAGGTTATGGAAGCATGAATCCCCACTCCAGATGACTTAAAACGTTCAAAGTTGATTTTGCAAGAATTTAAAGGAAAACAAAGTTTAGAATGAATTCCAATTTTCTCAGTATAAAATTTCAACATCAAGTTCGGATATTCAAGCACTATATATTATTCAACACAGCTTAAGTGAATTCTCACTAAAATCAACAACAATATAGGTTAAAGCTTAAACAATAACAACACAATAACAAACAGGTCAATCATCAAATTATTTAAGGGCTACCAATGCAAAACATCTAGGAGAGATGAGAGGATCAAACAACCTGACAAGATAAGCTTCATTTATGCCCTGTAAAAAGCAGAAAGCAAATATATCAGAAAGAAAAATAATATAAAACAAATAAGGGATATAACAAATTTTAAATGGTAAAAATTCTCATTTTACCTTTTCCAATAAGTAGAGCAGTCGGTCCAATAAGATTATACTTTCAATCACAGGTGCCAAAAATATTCTTATGAGATAGAATATTTTTATCTTTGATTTGAAACAATCATAACGTTCACTCAATTTATCAACTTCTTCAACAGGCAGCTAATTGAAAAACAAAGAAACATTCACTGAATTAGTTTCACGTAATTTTGCGACAAGTACAGTTGCATGTAATTATCTGTGAACAAGTCGAATGAAAACCTTATACCTTATTTAGGTAATAAAATGTAAATTATCAACACATTCTCAGAAAGTTGGAACTGCTGTTACAGATTCTCTGAGCTGCTACAAATGCTGTTAAGTATTCTATAGGTGTTAAGATATAGGGCAGATTAAAATTATCACCTCTGTCATTTGAGTATGAACTTGATTATGTTCCATCTTTTGGTTTCTTGACGATGGTGGTGCATAACTTGGAAACATATTGAAGGATGCAGGTTATATAAGGTAAATCCTAAACAAGTATTTAAGGGACTCCTTTTTTGTACAACTAGTGATCTCTTGATACATAATATCTCATATATCTATTAATATAGTGAATAAATTCAATCCATTAAAAATGAAGCAGAAAAATTTAATAGAATAAAACTAAAGGGGTGGTTAGCAACAAAAATGTAAAAGTAAAGAAAAAAAAAGATTAAGATAAAATTTTTTAAAATAAATTTGTATGTACTGATTACAGGTTGGTGATATGGATATAATGATCCACAGGTCCACACCTGTGGACAGAATCTATATATTTCTTAGTGAATTTTTTAAGCATGACATTCCACCAGACTTCACTTGACACAATCAGTTAAGATTCAGATACACAAAAAGAAGAGATCTATCTTTCTATTGTATCTAAGAGATACAATAAAAGGTAGGACATAAACAGGGAAATCTGGGTAAGAACCTCAGCAGGTTTCCATCATCAAATTTAAAAATAAGAATCAAAAGAAAATTGTAGGAATAAGGTCTATGCAAAGAGAAACAAACAATGTGTACAGGCCATTGCAGGAACAAAAATATCAATGATGAAAATTCCACAGAGAAATAAATAACAAGATAAAAATTTACCCAAGAGTAACATGGGCCAAAGTGACTCACTTTTGTCACCTCAGAAGATGCACTCAAGGAGTGCGAAACGCCCGTAAGGCTTGACTATCCCGTTTTTGGTGGTTTTCGGATTTTGTGACCCATGTTACATTCTGCCACCAGCAGCACTCCACTTATTTACCCAAGAGTGTTGATGAAATGGTACACATCAGATCAATAGTACAGTTTAGATACCAACTATTTTATTAGCAAAGCTTTTACCAGTTATTCTGTAAAATTTTGCCATAAACACTAACTTAATCAATTTGTACGTAAAAATGTGTCATTTTCACACTAATTAAGGTGCTGATGGAGAATGAAGTCTAGCTAATGTAACTTTGATAACAGATGAACAGTTTATGTGCCCAATCCTTCTCTTGTGTGAATCTTGGTGAGATTTAGAATTATTATTTAATCCTGTGTGAGTATTCATAACATTACATGTTGCCCCAAAGAAGTTCAGTTCAGTACAACTAAGAACATTGAAGATCTGCAGTTTCACTTATCTATATCCATGGAATGCACCAGATAACTATTGGATGATAATTAACCATCTCAGTGATCTCTGCATATTAATAATATCCTTTCCTTAGGAAAATATGTAGAACAAATAAATTTGGTAGGGGCTATATAAATAATTGATAGCATTCCATCACTATGATAGATAGATTTAATTTTAAAATATTCTACGTTACATAAGATTAATTCTCATCTTTGCTAAACTTACATTAAAGCGTAGGAAAGAACTTAGAGAATGTGGGTTAACACAGTAACATTAAAATTTCACGGACTTGACAATAATTTCTGCGAATAAATCGCACTCTACCAGGATTTGTCGTGCTGCGGTTTGCTAGTTTACCCTCTTAAACTAGCAGGGGGGGAACGGGTGATGGGATGGGCAGGGGTGGGAAGGAGCGGAGGCCCCCACCAGCGGGCGGGCTGAAGCGGAAAGCTGGTACCACGGGAGTCAGGGGTGCCCAGGGGTTGTTTCAAGTAATTGAATCAACCCTTCCCTGACGCGCTGAGGTTGGACTCGTGGGGGTTGTGGTCTTTCTTCTTTCTTTCTAAAACTAGAAAATACTTCTCTCTCTATATATAATCTACTAAAGACTCTATCTTTTCCTTCATATTGTGGTAAGCTAGATACTGCGCCCAGTCATGGGTGGTCCAGAATGATTCAGAAGGCTCCGGGAAAATCTGAATGGACCTAAATGGCATTCCTGGTAGAAATACTGGGGAGACCTCGGTAGGAGGTTTGAATCTTGCCAGCTACTTAAATGTAGCCGAGGCTGGGAAAGGCTTTGCCTATAGACGGCCCCGAAACCAAATAAACCAAAGAGGCTGTTGCTCTTTGGCATATCTGTATCTGTTCAGCTAAAGGAAACTGAAGATTTTCCTACTCAAAAGTCAGTTTTTCAATTACTAAGTTTGGTTGATGAGAATTTGGCTTTCAAATTTCTATCTCTTGACCCATACGAAGTGGCAGGATGAGATGAGCTTTACACCCACAGAGTTAGTTTAGAGCTGCTGGAAATAGCAGTGAAAACTGTTGCTTAGAAAACTCTGGCGACAAAGCTGTATTTTGTGAGATGTTATGTTCCTTAACAATTTTAAAATAATATCAATGCTAGGAAGACCTGTACCTTAAAAAGTACCAAATGGCAGACTTTTTTGTGGTTTCTTAGAAATTTCTTACAGAAATCACATCCATTTTTTTAAAAGAACAATGAAATTTCACCAATGAAAGATATTCTTATCAACTAATCATTAATCACCATAAATGTTACAGCATCATTGTGGATGAGATTTGGAGAATATTGTGCATGAAAATGTTTACTTCTGCATGACACATTAAATTACTTAAAATATTGTTTGATTTGGTAAGCTAGTGAGAGGTTATACTACAAGGTAAGGTTGAGTTAAAGTATAAATTATCAGGATATTTAAAATTAAACTTGATGTTAGTTGGCACGATTTTATTTTTTTTTAGACTTAGGGTCAATGACGATGCAAAAATCGAAATTAAGAGATAGATTTCAAGAATTATCAGACTGATCTTACCTGTATGTCTAAATCAAGTTTTTCAAAGGCAGTTTTCAAGTATTCATGCAAATTCAATGAAGCATTACGTTTGTAAACACGACCTACACCTTTTCCTACAACCATCATCTCGTCTAATTTAGATAATAGCTTTTTCTGAACAGTGTCAGAGCAATTCTCTGCATAATCCAATAGAACAGTTTGCAGTACAGCTCGATGAAATAATGCATCAACAGCAACCTTGAAATAAAACAGTCAAACCAGAATGAGATGGAGAGATTGTTCTTCATGCATTTAATATGATTGGTAAACATGTTCCTTACTTTTTTTTGACTCATTACCCGCTCCACAGACTGAGAGGCTAAATTTCTTGCATTCCTTCCCAACCAAAATTGCCTCTGGCAAAGAAAATCACTCATTGGAAATCCCGAAGTTTCATCCAAGGGTAAATCAACAGAATGTCCATGTAATAAAGGAGGCAAACAGTAATGGGCTTTGTCAATTACTCCTTCAGGTAGATATTTTTCATCAAGCAAATTATAACAACACCCAACATTGCACAGAATGGTCACTGGAACGTCGGTGGTTTTCGTGGCAGCGAATAGTTCGATATTGGAAGCTCCAAGATTACCACAAGTGTGCAAACCCACTAAAGCAACTCTGGTTACCGAACCCCACAAGAACTGAAACTCTTTCACTAAATTACCTAGATCAGTATTTGGCGTAACAAATACTGTCTTCTGTTGATAAAATGAACATTTTTCACTCAGCTTACGGCATATTTTATCATTTCTACTTTTAGCAGCGTCTGTTACATCAGATGCGACATCAATACCTAACACTCTGAGGCCATAGCGGAGTGCAAGAGCTGAACCAAGATAACCCTTGCCACCACCAATATCAACTATAGCACCGATGATACCTTGGTTTGCCAATTTCTTTTCGTACATTTTTGCAATAAATGATGACATTACATCAACTTCGTGCCTTTTCTTGGCCGGAGTTAAGTACTGCGAAGATAAATTACGTTTCTTGATGTTATCGTCGGCGTCACTTACAGAAGTTGAGGAGTCATTCAATATTTCACTTCTAATTGACTCCTCATCATTGATTGATGGATCAGTCATATCGTAGTAATACTGGCGGCAAGCAATCAAATATTTAGACAACGTTGGACATGGAGCCGTAAGTTCCATTTTCACCTCCAACTTGCTGTTACAACTTCCGAAATGATAAATTAGTTCTAAAACCTTCTCTTCGCCCAACTGAGCGACTTCTTCTTTTATGGGTTCAGGAATGTGTTTATCCCAAAGATTTCCAGTTATGAAGTTAACCATATGGCAATTAAATATTTCTTCAACGGACTTTATAAAATTTATTCTGTCATTCAAACTATCCTGTAAAGCACGTCGTCTTTCCATTTTTGTAGGATTCGTCATCAAAATGATAGTTTGTTACTGAGAGAGGTTGTTTCACTACATTTTAATACGGAACACAGTCGCTTAAACAATGATTTCAGTTTTTCCCTTTCATTAATTATATCAACATCAGCTGCGTTACACTTCGGAAATGCTTTACCTTCTTGTATAATTTTTTGAAGTAAAAGAATGGTCTTTTCAGTGAAACGCTTACTCTCATCTGAACTCAAGCATCCATTCCTAAAGAGAGCCAACCACGCTTCTGCAAATCCAACATACTGTCCGATTTCCTCTCCAAACTCTAATCCTTTATGGTAACCCAAATGAAACCCCTCCAGGGAACCTTCCTTTTGCCCCTTTTCCAAGCCTTCCAAGTATCCCGCAGAAGTCACATTTTCTTCACCGCAAACTATGGCATCAAAAATATCATTTATATCCGTTTCCTCAATTGCACTTTTTTGGCAGGCACGTGCCATTTGATGGCAGAAAGGAAAATCTGTGATGAATATTCAATGTCAAAATGATAATGCATTTGTATAAAGATCCAGTAAATTCCGAGGCTGATGATGGGTAACCACAGTCTACGGACCTGTCGCTAGAAAATTTCATCAACTTAAATTATCTGCGCTTGTGTCGTTTTCCACGATCAGCGATAGTTTCGATACTATCGACATGAAATATTCGACCTTGAGTTACAGGCTGTCCCGGGGAATTCGGAAAGTAGTCAAGATGTGATAGAAATCATCAAATGATCTCAAAGATTATTCAATAGCTGTTGACTATCTCATGTCTTTTTTCTTTATTATGCTTTTATTTTGCCATTTTCGGGAAGAATGGAAAGCAGAAATAGTGATCTTGTAGCGAATGTGAATACCGCTTATAATTCCAAATTTGTGATTAAAACGTATTCCATAGTAATTATTTCATGGAATTCACGAATATTATGGCGAAGGTCTTGAAAGGAAGAGATAAATTTCTGATTTTAAGTGTGGTATTATCCAGAGATTTTCTGCTTTATATATGTTCGCTCTGCTAATAAATCATCGCTTACTTAAAAGTTAATAAGTCACTTGTATGAATGTACCGACCATATGGAAGTATGACTGGACTGGACTTTTAAAAGAGCAATTTATTTTGTTGTTTTGCATTTATCGGTCTTTCGGAAGAGTTCAACACACATAAACATACAATACAAATAAAAAGCTACTTCTAACAAGTTTCTTTAATTCGCTGACTAAAGCATGCGGGTACCGGGTGGAATTTAATGAATATATTCCATGCTTAATGTTTCCACTAAATCTTTTTAATAAAGGAAACACGAATAGTTTTATCTTGCGGAAAAATTCACGGAACAACATGCTTAAACGATAAAATAGATTCAAAATGTTGATCGTTTTGCGTACAGTGAAAGAGTATTAAAATTAAGATTTTCTCAAAAAAGTGTACACATTTCTAAAATTCTCATTGAGCTTTTGCAGTTCTCCGTAAAAATTTCTTACTTACGTTACTTCTTCATTAACTTCTTTTATTATCGAGGAATGGGGAATGGGATACAAATGACGGATTAGTAAAATTTATCCTGAATTCGACTAGTAAGTAAAATTTCCTGAATACGGCCGATATGGTCCTATTATTTTGAGCTAAGTTAATATATATAAATATATGTAGGTATCATATATGATACATAAATAAAATACATTTTACATTAATTTAATTTAAATATTGTTTTCATTGAACAACAATGGTGATCACAACTTTTCTAACACTTAATTGGCCATATTTACGATATTCCTAAGAATATCGTAAATATTACGCTAAACAGCTGTTTAACGTTGTAACTATAATATAACTTGAAAATGAAACGGAATATTATCCTGTTAAAGAAAAAATGCCTCGATTTCAGAGTAAGACTTTGTATATGCATTGTTTTTCAAATAAAGCTGAATAAAGCGGACAGTGACTTCATGCTTTCGCACCAGTGAGTAGAAGTACTGGATTGTTTACAAAAATTTAATTTAAAGATTCACGTTACTAGCCATGAATCAGTCACAACGGGAATCGGATCGTGACTCGATATACGACGATTTACTGATATTTATTTCATTGCACGTGGAAGTTATTTCATAACTTTAATTTTTGTTAAATTAAAATGATAACATGATTTTATTGGTATATACATTCAAAAGTATAGTATTCCAGCGTATAAAGTTAATAAAATTTAATAATTATAATAATTTTAAAATGTTAATGTTGGTAGTTGTTTCGATAGAGCGTGAAAGTGTACATGTTTTGGTACACATGTGGCTGGAGAAGTGAAAATGTCTGGAGCTGCTGAATCCATATGTAATGATGAAAACATCAACAGCAGTGACTCTGTTTCGCATTGTTCGATTGGTCATTCTTCCTGTAATATGAAGGCGAAGGAAGTGCTGGAAGAGTTCAAGAAGTTATATGAATCTCGTATTAAACGAATTGACCAAGAAGGTCCTAATAGTTTGGAGGTACAGCTTAAATCTCTATGTATAAACATAGTTCATTTGCTAATCACATTCCATGTACTAAATGCATCACAAAAACACTTTTGGAATTTGGAAATTATCTCCCTTATGTTTGTGGTACTTTTTAGCATTTACCGTACGATTTTAACAATTTCTTGTATTTTTTAAGTTGAACAGCTTTGGCGAATTAGGTAACACAAAACAGTCTTTAGAAAAGAAATTTCTACTGTGCTAATCCCCAATTTACTATAAGAATTATAACTTTTAGCAAGTAAACCAATCAGAAATCAAGCGAAATTCGTATGTTCATTCAATGTCAGCTTAATATTATCAAAATATTATGCATACAGGTCTTAGATAAAGTTCACGATTCTCGGTTGCCGTCATTACAATTGAAGTTGCATGCGCAGGAGGGAAGAGTTTATTTTTAGGTACGTTAATATATTTATAATATGGCAGTGAACATTCTCCTTCATCAATTAGTGTGGTTAACGATTTGTTATCAACCCAATATCTTACCTTAAGTTTGGAATAAAATTGAACGGTTTGAAATCGTCTTTAGTATCGATAGATATTTTGCCATTTACTGAAAACTATGCTCAAGAATGTCATCGATATTTTTATTTAATTACTAACATTGAAAATTTTATTTCGAATGTTTTGAATCGGTGCTTCAAAGCAAGACCTTGAATTCAGTTGACGAGTCTTTATTCTATCATTTCAACATCATATCGTTTCCGTGTCATAAATTATTAATTACATGAAATTTGAATTCCTTAGTAGAATGTCTGGAAAAGTTAGAAATTACTTTTTCTTTCTTACCTTATAAGATACCCTTTAGTGAATTCAACTATTGTAACAATTTAGCTCTCTTCATAGTCAAAATATTCTTTAGTATAAAGGCTGCGAAATCAAAGCACTCCGCATGTCATACTTAAATTTATAGCTGGGAGAGTTATTGATATCATTCTAATCAAACATTAAAACATAAATAGAGTTTATACCTATCAAAAATAATACTGTATGTACTTATTATTGTGTCATGCATGTGAAAGGAAATTTATATAGCTCCATGATCCCATTATTCGGGAAATTATTCCCCCATATCTGTGATTGTAGAAATTAAAAATTTAAGTTTAGGCCGAAACAGTGGATTTTGTTAACTTTCCAGATGAATAGGTCCCAATTGTTTGGCCATCTTTCTCTTGATATCCACTTCTTTCCTAGAATCCATCTTTCATCACTGCTTTGTGCAACTTGCCTGTCCATTGCCATTTTAATGTGGCTACTTTCTTTAATCGTCTGCAACTTGTATTCATTCAGTGTCTTTGACTTTCAGCCTTGCATTATTTATATGATATCTATCAAATAGATGTCATCTTCTCTTAAGATATATTAAAATATCTATTTTAAAGATTTGCAGGTATTGATATTCTGTAAGGATGCAAAAAGCATTTAGACTTGATCTCATGGCAGAAATTACAAAAAAATGTTGCTTACACAAGAATGATGATGAAAATTGCAGTGCTTCCAAAATCTCTAGAGTTACTCTAGTAATGTCTATGAGTAGTCCAGTTTTTAACCTGAGGTTTGCTTATTTATAATGAATTAGGATTAAAGTTGGTATCAGGACAAGGAAATCAATTCAGTCATTATTAAAAAGTGTTTGCTGAAGGTTGTTTGGATTTATTTGAAAGCAACTTTAGGTAAACTGAAATCTTACTCTGAGGTTTTTGAGTGATCATAAGGATTTATGGCATTAATAATAATTTTGTGGTATTGTACAAGTTTTGTCATTAAATTCCGAATAAACATGAAGTTCCACCAAGTATTGCTTGATACTGTTCAATTTATGGAATATTTTACTGTCTTTACTTTTCTTGATGGCAAAAATGGGTGACTGGTTCTATATTAACTGCTAATTCTCAGCAAGGAATAAATTATGAGATGTAAATAGGAATTAATTTGTGATTAACTTTTACCCATTAGATGGGTGATTATAACCAATGTAACAATTGACAGCTCTTTCATTATAGTGTCTAATAATTCCCATCACTGCCAGAGGGCAAAAATTGAAATTCCTGGTGGAAGCTTGGGTGTTGGCTTAATACCTCTAAAATGCCTTGGAAAAGGGTGCTTTTAAAATGAATAGCAAGATAATGTGACGCTTTCACTTTTTACACGTTCACATGTTTACTTTCACAACATTATTTTGTATGCATGAAGGCCAGCACCTCAACGTGAGGTCTGAGATCACTCTTTACTCTTAATGCCAATGAATGGAAAACCTAATCCAGTGAAGCTATCATTGAGCCCATATTTCTGCAGGAAAAAGTGAATTTAATTCTATGCAGGTCTTACATGACTTTGTGGCCATCCATTGTCCTTGGATAAGTCTTCATAAAAGCTTGACTAATGCAAGATGGTGCAAAAGTTCATTGGACTAGTTTTATTTGGACTTTCACATGAATCTTCTGTAAAAATAACTTCAGACACTTTCATTGTTTGTTTTCTATTCCATTTTATTAACCATCAGTCCTTAACAGGACATGCTATGTCTGGATTAAAGAGTTGCAGTTGGATTAACAGCTACTCTCCAAAAAAATTGTGGTTCAAGGCCAGGGATTCAGTGCATTGGTTATAAATATAAAAATTATAAATGACATATAGGTTAGCATTAGTATCAATAGAGCATTGAAGGTACTATTTCAATGCATTTTAGAAAATTCTGTAAATCAAGCAAAGTATTGCTATTTAATCAACCCTCAAAAAGAGGTAGGTCATATCTTTGGAATGAATTGATGGAAGTAAGGTGGAAACATATAATTTTAAATTCATCCAAGAAATTTTTCATTGCTGTTTTTTCTGGGAAGTTATTTTTTTATCTATCAATTCTCAGATGCTGTTGAGTGATAATTATGAAATTAATTTTGTGATTCCTTCTGGTCAAAGCCGATTGTATTTAACCCTTAGATCTCTCAGGAAGAGACAAAAAACAGAGAAATTTCCAATAGTGATTTAGTGACTCTTGTCTACTGTCTGTTCCAGAATATTGTTTTTATAATAAATTTTGATCACTATTCTGTAATTCAAATTTCTCATGTGGTATAGACATTTTTATTCACTATTAGTGAATAAAAAATATTATTAATCAATGTCTAGAAGTATACTATTAGTAATCAATGTCTAGAATCTTTGCTATTTAAGTATCAGCAGATATTAAAAGAATCAAATTCTGATTGAACAAAGAATTTTCATTTTGGCTTTATGGAGGACATTTCTAAGTCATCCTTCTATGTTGCTAAAAAGATGTTTCCCTTATATATTTTTGATATTCTTCTTTAAGTACAGTATAAGGTAGCAATAGACTTAATGAGATAATACTTTTTCACTTTTCACGAGTGATTATTTATGAAGTAACTTGATATCTTGAAAATGTTTTTTTAATTTTTTTAAGAGATAGATTTCTTTAGGGGAACTGTGAAGGAAATTCATTTAAGATGTTTAGATTTATTACATAAATTTAATTTATTTTTATTTATAAAACGTTAATAAAGAATATATTTGTATCACTGAAATTTATAATATTGGAGTAGAGGCTACATATTACGTTTAAAGTATCATTTTTAATTCTGCTAATTCTAACCAAGCTGTGTAGTGATTTCATAATGAAATTAGTCAAAGTCAAACATATTTGAAGGAAATTAAGGGATATGGATGACAAAAAGTAAAGTGCTGAACTCTTGATGATTTTTTTAAAGCTTAAAATAGAGTTTAATTTTCTTTGTTTTGAGGAATTTCCAAATTCACATTGTACTTACAATACCTGAAGTAATTATTTTGTATACCTGAAGTAGAATGAAACAACTTACTCATAATTGAATGTATAACAGTTGAAGGTGAAAGTTTTGGAAGAATGGGTGCAGGAATTATACAAACAAAATGCCATGCTAGTTGATGCTGCTGAAGAGCTAGAGAGGGAGGCATGTGAGCGTGTAGCATTACTGGAATCAAGGCTCAAGTGCTCAGCCCGTGCTGCAAGGGAATCTACTTTGAGGTTGCAACAGTTTGAATCACAGGCACTGGAAGCCTCTGCAAAGAGAGTAAAAGCTGAGACAAGCTCCTTAGTAAGTACTCTTGTTAATCATAACTTCTCTCTAGGTCCTATTTTTTTTCTAAAGTGAAAATGATATCCTCAAGGAAGGTGTTAATGGTAAACATAGCATGTTTGGAACTGCATCCTAAAAATGCCAAGGAATAAATGGAATTGAAATGTCAACGTGACTGGGACTGAAACCAGAATATCCAACATTTTGTGCGAATTATCTAACCAATGGGACTGGGTGTACAAAATAAGGATTGAGACTGTTTGTGATGATAGCTGTATTTGCTAGAGTATTTTCCCAGAAATTAGAAGAATGGGATCTTCTTAGTCGTGTGTTGACTTTTCCTCTTTATTTATTAAATTGATATATGCTTATTCATGAATTTTTTATCACGGATAAACTTATGGAGAAGTATGTTGCACTTCAAACCATTAAAATTTCAATTAATTTTATTTTTATTCTAAAAAGCACTCTGTGAATTTTACTGAAGGGAATAATCAATGTGATCTGACCGTACTTGGTAGAATGCCATTTTAGTAAATGAGACAGCAAACTTAGTATTTTCCACTTGATTTTTATTTTATGCATACTTTTAATTTCAAGAATCCATTTCTGTAGATCCTGAGTCATGGTTGTTATTCTTTCCTCTTCTATCATCTCTGTAAACTACTGTTGGATTTTTTATCATGCGTACATGATTTTGGAGTTGAGTAAAAACTGATCTAAGAATCTCACAGATATACATGTTACCACAATTTAACATGTTTCATCCTGTATTTAACCCTATGATCCAATTTTTTTCTTTCTGGTTGATATATTGTTGATGCAACTCCAAAGTTGAGTATCCATTGGAGCAAATCTGACCGTACTTATTAAACCCTCATGGTTTGGGATGGAAAGTGATACTGAACTAACCATCTAAGTAGCATCAGTATATCAAGCCTTGCTGCATTCTATTTAGTTAGATCTATTACGGTTTGTGGAATTTTCTGGTTCTGAAATAGCTGCACATAAGTAAAATGAAATAAATGAAAGTTATTGCACAGTAGGAATCAGTTGGAGGTACAAAAGCAGGCTATTTGGAGCAGAATATAAAATGCAGTGTATTTTCAAGAGTTGTGACATCTTGTGAGCATTCAATGTTGAAAGGTTTTAGGCCATACACTGTTGAGATTTATTTTCATATTTATAGTAGAGTAAATGTATTTTTATTCACTGCAGTAATTCTTCCTTTTTAATGAATTTAGTGCTAGGAATTAAGTTCTAGAGCCAATTAAATAACTGGAAAATAATGTTCTCCATGAAAGTCATTCTTCTACATGAGTGAAAGTTATCTTAAACCCAGTTGGGTTCTTGAAGAAATTTTCTTTGTTTTTTGCATGACATATCTTTGAGTTGGAGGGAACTGTGATTGTGACTGGAGATTTTATTTAAACTAAGTGGTCCATCTGATTTGTTTTCCAAGATACTGCAATGTAACTTTAGGCATCACTGGCCTTGGTGTTAGCTTGATGTATACTTGGTTTCAGTATTTGTGATTGAACAATGATTATTCTGTCATGATTATGCTGTTTCATGTTAGCTATTTCTGAAGGACAGGGTAAGTAAAATCCTTACTCATGCTATTTGTGTATGAAATGTGGACCTTAATGTTAGAGACCTTAAAAGGTGGAAGTCATGTTGAGATGTCGATGAGGAACAGAAAAGATATAGCAAGTTTGGTTGAATTAGGTTTGGCTAGTAGGGTTCTAACAGAGAAATGGAGGCAAAAGTTGAAGGAGTTGTTCTGACATCAACAGTAGTGTATTCTTAAAGAAATTAAGTGAATGGTAAAGGTAATGTAAATAGGTTATCATGTTGAAATTAAAATTTTAGAAGCATCCAGTTTTGCATATGGATTGCTTTAAATATTCTTTCTCTTTGTTTGCGTGATTTTCCCTTGACAATGATTGAAAATGACAATTTTTAACTAGTTTCCTTTAGTTATAGTTGCAATTAGTAATTTATCCAGTCGTAAGCATATTACTGTCTTGCCTCTATTGTTACCATTCTCTTCTTTTTTTGCAGAATTTAGATATGGAAATATTGATGAGTGAACTCAGGTTTTGGCTGAAGGCTCCAAAGCCTGAGTTCTTAACTTAAAAAAGTTCTTGGAGGTGAAATAGAAGTATATTTAAGTATCTATGATTGCTATGTGAGGAGTATAATTTCGATGAAGTTTGGGAGAGTGAGTAAGTGGTAACAAGAATATTATCTCCAATAAGTAAACATTGAATGCGTCAGCTCATTTTGTGCCAGTAGCAAGTACTACAAGTACAGCATCAGAGCCTGTTGGTGCTGTAATATTTGTTTTTCATTACTATGTGGATGACAGAAATCAGAGATGAATGTATCTTTCATAAAATCTATTGAATATGCTTTCAGTTTATGGAACGTCATGTCAAGGATGAAGGAAAAGTAACTATGCCTTCATTTATAACTTCAGAATTACATTTTATTTTTGAGAATGATGCATGCACTTAGTAAGAAAATTGAATGAGAGATAAAAGTAATCAAAAAATATTTTATTCTTGGTGAAAGTCCAAAAAATAACACTGAAGGAAATAGTTCTTCCTCGTATACGTATACTTACATTATAGTTTAATCTCTTGAACAATAATTACTGCATTTTAATATGTCAACATTGTGTATCTCATTTTCATCATTTTCCTACGATGACTTTACTTAAATATATCAGCAACACTCTAAATGATATCTTTTCGCATGCAATTAAAATTTTTAAAATGCAGAGGTGTTCAGTTCATTCAGAGATGTGATTGAACAGGAAAAATAATAGCTCTACTAATCGTAATTAAAGTACGGTCAACTTTCCTGTGTAGGGAAATGTAGTTTTTTTATTAGAATGTTGTCTAACTTAGCATCCTCTCAATCTTTCCATTAAGCAATGTTAATGAAGGTTTATAACTAGAAGCTGAAAATAAGCGGGTGATACAGAGAACCGCTGGGAATGGTTTAGAGATGTGATTTAATTACGGACGGTGCTCGAAAAGGTCATGTGCGACTTTATTTTCTAATAATAGAACCGCTGAATCCGTCATGTAAATTTCCACAAATGATCTCTTGAGTGGTATTCATACCACGACAATTACGACAGCGATAACAGGTAATTGATAAGGGGGATTAATTTATTTTGGATGGCATTGGATCACAGCGATGATGGAGAAGCAGTGAAAAGCATCATTTTGCCAACTTCGTTTTGTGTTATGCTTCAATGTGATCGTTCGAATGGGGAGTTCTGCTGCGTATATGCCAAAGAGGTAGGAAACCAGTAAAATGAGTGATCCTTGCTGGATCAAGCGATGCTATTACCGCAGTGTTCGAAGGGTGGACGAAACTTGATTGTTGAGGAAATGTGTGTGCTGCATGTTAGGAACAGAACGCAAACAAAAACAGATATGATTAAAGTTTAAGTCATGTAAACAAGATTTTCAAGTAGTGAGCTAGAAGAACGTGTATTGGAAGAGAAAGATTTAGGAAGAAGAGCTAAGAAATTTTATACTTGGGAAGAAGAGGCTGGAGTGAAATAATTTTACTCATAAATATGGGCCGAAGTATATCTTGGAAATTCTTACTTCTAACTTACTATCTAACTTTTTCTCCCTCTGGAATAAGATACGAAAAAAGAATTAATACACATAAACCAATGGATGGTTTGCATTAGAAAGTTAGAAATGCATTTACCATATCTTAATGTTGTTCGTAAGACTGTAAATTAATTATTTCATATTAATGTCAATTTTAAAAATCATTGTTATTAAAAATCGAATTTTGAATACCATATTGAATAAACTTCTGGCCTTAGAGAAAAAGCTACTGGTATATTTTTGATACTCATTGATTATCTTTGGCCAGTTTGCTCTTTATTTACGCGTGATCTGATACCTCTTTCTGAATCATAGAAGGCTAAGAGTGAGTTGGTCTTCTCTGAGCAGGAGCAAATTCAACTAAGGAAGGAAGTTACTGGTCTCAAGAATGATGTTGCAGCTCTTTTACATTTGATCAGAAGAGCTGCCAAAACGGGTGACTGGAACGCGTCAGGTTTAATATTTTTTGAGGTATCTCGGGATGAAATTATGAGGCAAGTCAAGAGTATTAGTTTGTTATTGTTTGTTGAAATATGCTATGCAAATGTTGTTCTTGAACATATTTTACATTTATTTTTGCTGTTGCAAATGCTGATTTCTCACTCTTCACAATTCTGATTATCCGTGTTTCCTTTCAGTATAATTGAAGAAAAGGAGAGGGAAGCAGAGGTAATTTCTTCCACATTTCCAAACAGATAAATCATTTTATATTTTAAACTCATGAGTCATTTTTATGCTATGCTCAAAGCGATTCTTACTCTTCAGATAAGTGGAGATCTTAGTAGTTCAATATCATTGGACCATTCTAGAAAAACAAGCCTTTTAGAGCAAGATGTCAATAAGGACAGGTAGGTTGCTGAATTTTTAAGTCACTAATAAATGTAAAATATCATGCATTGTTCTCATTTCTTTCGACTGTGTGATTTTAATTTGTTGTATTAGTTTATTTAAGTATTGTTTGTTAATTATGATTGAGATTTTCTGTATAAAACTGGAGCGAATAAAGTCCTTTTTTATGAGTTTGGGTTATTTACTGTTAATTGACGTCTAAAATGCTTGGAGACTTCGATCAACTCTCATTTCTTTTATAACCCAAAACTGCTAAGGTTACATCAACTCAGTTACATTTTTATATTGATGATTGGTCCATTCAAAATACGTCTCAGAAGTGCAGCTTTACCAGGGGCACCACATTCAGATGGTCATGTTGTGTCTAACGCAAAGGCACTTCATCCAGCACTGCTTATTACTATAATTAATTAAAATTTCTCATTTTTACAACCCAAAATAAACAGCAGTGAATAAACATATGAAGCATATGTTTATCAATAAAAAATAAATTATATAGAAATAAAAAAATTTTGTTTTCTCTGATTTCTAGAAATGTATCTATAATTATGGAAATATATATATTTTCATGTTTGGAGCTCTGGAATATAGTAATGGAAAGTAGCTTCTCTTACCCATGCAGTGACTCTAATTTTTACATCGAATTTAATCTCACATTTAAAATGTTTATGGAATTCATAAAAGATTTGTGAGAAGCAATTTTTTTAACATCTGATATTGAAAGATTTATTTGTAAAGGTATCAGTTTTTCAAAATTTTGATCGAGGCATAGAAGTAGCAGTATAACCATTGATCATTAGATTTTAAAGAAGTCTTATTGTAAATGTAGTTACAGAACATGTCATCACGGATTGGAATCAATATCTCATTTGGATAATAAATATTTTTAACATCATTCAGGTTTATTAGGCATAAGTTCCATTATTTTTTTGTATCTTCTCTAATATTTTGCTTATTCTTTAGCATTATTGCTCGACTTGAAACAGAGGTGACTCGTTTGTCACAAGAGCTGGCTCTTTGTGAATCAGCCCAGGAAATCAATAGACTTGGAATCAGCATAAATGAAAGAAATGAGGTGAGTAGTTATATTTATATGCATTATTATGTTAATTTTCATTGATTCCTGTTATTTTACAAGGCATATGGTCAATTCTGGATGAGCATATGCTATGTTATCCTGAGATAGGGGAAGTTCCTTTTTGTTTCTAATGAAATTTTAATTTAATTGTAAAAGAATATTTTATTCACATGGCTTTCTTGAACTTGAAGAATCTGTGCCCAGACAGTTTTTAATATAGAAATGAAAGTGTCCTTGCTGTTGCTAGGGTCATAACTGAAACTTTCTTAAAGTAGCCTGGAGTTGGTCATGTAATTATGATACATTCCTGAACACAAACTATATTTCCCTCTGAATTATGTCATAAATGTATCTCTATCAGAAAATACTTGTTATGCATTTTAATATTTAACCTAAAGAATAATGTTTGGAAAGTTTAAGTAAATTAATCAAAATATGTTATATAGGAATAAACAACCCATTAATTTCATAAGAATCCTCAGCATGTAAATAATATTGATATAGAAGCAAGTTAAAGATTAAGATGTTTACAATAAAGGGTTGATTCAGAGATAGAAGAAATTGTGAGTAAAAATTAACCTTGATGAAAGTGACAATAAGATGTAGACTTGGAATTCAAGAACTCTTTACCACTGCTAGCTATTGAGTGCATTGTGAATATAATTAAAGTAGGTCCCATAGAAGCATGAAGGTGATAAAGTTTTAAGGTTTTATATATCAGAGAAGGATCGATGTTAATTGTACCATCATAGTGTTACAACTTTAAGAGGACTCAGTTCTAATTTATGTATCTATACAACAGTCTGAGAACAATCAATTCCTTCTTTCCTTATTACACCTGTACCTGTTCAAAATCTATCACTCTACCAGGTTTACATGGGCCCAGTAGACCATTAACTCAGGTCTCAAATAATTTATGAGATTCTCACAAGAACAAATATGATATTTAAGCCTTGGTAGTTTGAACTGTATATAATTATTTGTACATCAACAGCTACATCTATACCTTGTAAGTTCCAACATGCAGCTGGGGGTGAATGCATCATGTAATCCCTTTTCTAAATTTGTTACTGTTGAGTGATTTGCAGAATAAAAAAATGAAAAATCCCCGATTTGATTGTGGTATCTGATTGGCTTATATATCAGGGTGGAGGTATAATAAATACAAACTCTTCTGTGACTTTTCTGTCTCTGAATTAATTAAGCAAACTTAGCCTTAGCAAAGTTTAAATCATATCTCTTCTAAATAGTTGCTTCCTGCTTCTTAAGGTATCTTGATAACTCTATATTATCATATCAAAATGTGTTTCCCTTTGCAGCACCAATTATTTAACATAATTAGAGATTTAAGTCTTGCAGTAAAAGAAAATTAAATCATCATATCATTCTTTATAAGTATTTATGATTGTCCATGAAGTATAATGCTAGAAAAGAGAAAAAAATAAGACTTGGTTACGGTGTCCTCACTTGGTCATTTTAGACATACTTTTGATATGAAACTGTCTTAAAACTTGTTATCCATAGTTTCTCTGAATGTTTTTATCTTATTTTTTTTTACAAGTATGCAAAAGATAAGGGATAATTCTAATTAACTTTTAATATTTGTTGAAGACTGTTGGTCAACTACAGGAACAGATCCAGAATTGCATGCGGGAAAATGAAAAACAAGGTGCTCTTATTGATAAATTACATGAAGAGCTAGAGGAGAAGAAAAACTTGATCACGAAGTTAAGAAGTAATCTCAATCAAATGGAGAAGGCAAGTGCCATGTGTCATATGCCATTGTATTTAAATTTATATTTGATTTCATTTTATTATTACTGCATATATTGAATTGTCTGCTGAGGAGAAAGTAAATACAATAAGAAATCTTTTAAATTATTGGAAAGAGTTTCTTCTTTGTATGTAGTAATTTTTTCTGATACATTTTGCTGGATCTTTCATCAAATCACTTGGAAAACATCTTAAGTAAATTATTATGCAAGAATATCTACATAACCAAAAAGATGGTAGCAGTAAAAAAAAATGTTATCCACTAAGTGCATGTTGTTTACCATCCACCCTTGGTAACTGCATACATTTTGAATTATTTTTATCATGACATAGTTATCTGTATGTTGTAAATCTCAATATATTTTTCTTTAACTTAAGCAAATTGTACAGGGTAGTTATAACAAAGCAACCATCTTTGGAAGGAATATTGTGTAATATCTAACTTATTTTTCTGAATAATAATTTAAAATTACAAGCCAAAGATTTATTTCAATAAAATAAGATTAGTTATGTATTAGTTGCTCAGAGAGCTTGTTTTTGGGAACAAACCAAAGCTATTAAAATAATTTCTATCTTTTAGGATGCAAGGGAGGCCCGTGATGTGCTTACAAACGAGGTTGCTCAGAAGCATGATCAGGTGCTGTTACTGAGAAGCGAAAATGAGAAGTTAGAAGAAGATCTTCACAAGGCATCCATGCAGACAAGATTTAAGGATGACATTATAAAGGAAATGAGGCAAGAAATTCGAGCTGCGCGAGCCAAGGTAATTTATGATAGATGGACCTTTTTTATTTGTTAAATTCTGGAATTAGTCATACCTGTTCAAATATTACTGTCTTCATTCTTACACCTCACCTTTTCTATGTTGAAATTTGAAATCCCTGGGTAATGTTACATGATATATTCTGTATGATTTCTTTTTCCAGATAAATACAATGGCTATAATTGTTGTTGATTACTATTTGACATTTCTCTTTTAGAACATTGTAGATTATTATAAGCACAGTTTATAATTATTATTTCCTCAATCTAAATACTTTTGTGTACAAATATTTTAATATGTGATTTTAAGAGTATTTACAGATTCCTTACAGAAAGTTATTCTTGACTCCTAGGTTAGAACCCGAATCTTCTAAAGATGGCAGTAGTTTTTCTATGGCCGTCTGCTTTGTAAAAATCCAACAGACTTTACTACATATAAAATGTTGCCAGTTTTAATAGTACAGGCTATTAGTATTAAGATAATCTGATTCTTTGTTAACCATTTTAAAATTTATTTTCTTTTTTACAGGTTGCAGCTCTTGAGTATCACATTGAGTGTCATAACATGGAATGTCACAATGTGAAATCTTGCAGATATCACAATGAAAAGTCTACTTACCCATCTGCAGAAAAGCATGATCTCCAGTCATCACCACAGAAAATAAGTAGCTCCCAGGAAACAACTACACATCGACATGCTAATCACTGACAAAGGATTTCTTGTGCTTTTAACTTTCAACATGCTCTTTTTTCTTTTTGCCTGACGTCTGTGAATGAATGTGTTATTTATATTGTTTCTCTTTTCAGCTGCTCTCTGTTGGGGTTTCCTTTGGTGCATTTTCAATGGTCTTTGGTGATTAAATGATATTTTATACAACTTATGCTTCTAAAGGTGAAGAATCTTTATATGTATATATTGGAATTTCAATTATGCTGACTTTGCCTATCGTTACCTCATTCGAGTGTGTTGCCAAAGTTGCCAGCTTGATGATTGTATCAGCATCTGTTTCCAACATGGTGCTTTTTGAAAACAGATTAATTCTTCTTATTGTAAAACAAAATCTTTAGTATTAGCTATGCTTGAGTTCCATATTATTGAAAATAGGAGATGATGTGTTAAAGCTCAAAATTACAAATTATGTAATACAATGCTGCTGTTTTAGGCTATTTTTGAATAGGAAATATGCCATATTTCCATCCATTAGCTTTTACTAGTTTGTGGACCTTGAAAACAATAATACTTTGGCATGAAGATTTTCACAGAAGTTAATGCAATATTTTTGACAAATACTTTTTGGAATCCTTTTGTATTAATTAGACATTATGTACATACACCAATCATTGTAATATTTAAGCAGAGATATATTGTTTGGATCTCAGAAGCAAATTATTTTTTATAGAAATTTTTGTATTGTTACTTATTGTTAAATGTGTCCAAGTTAAGTGCTGTGTTTAGTATAACTGCTACTTAACATACCATTCACTGAAAAATTTCATTGCCATGTGTATATTTTCTCAAATTATTGTTGCATATTATAAACGAGAGTTGAATATATTAAGGTTTGAAAATATAAATAAATTTATTATCATATGGATAACCTATTTTCTGTTTCTATTGATAAAGGCGGCTTCCTTAATTTTGGTCAATTTCTTAAAATATTCTTTGTTAACTCATTTTCAGCTATTATTTTGCGAGTGAGTCTTTGACTGGCAGCAGCTGTTGGATGTAGATGCATTTATCATTTACTTAATAATTGTAGTTATAAAATGTTTTTGTGATTGTTTTGATATTGATTTTATACATATTTTCATTAACTTAATTTTGACATTTATTCTTGTACATAATATTTCATTACTATACATAATTTTTTTTCTTTAAATATTTGCTGTGTAATCAACATCTACTATTTTACTTGCGGAATGTAAATGTGAAAAGTACCTTTTTTCCTTGAAGTCTGCTGCTTATAGCAAAGAGTGTGTCTTCAATGCATATTGGGAAATTGTTTTGGCTTCAGAAAAAAACAGGAGCAGATTGGCAACAAAAGGAAATAGTTGAAATTTTTTTCCTTGAGTGTTATGCTTCAAAATCATGGAGCATTATTCTGCTGCTGTATCTTGCACATCACAATATATTATATGGTACTGCACAGTGGTATCCAAAATTAAAGCAACACTTGGCGGTGTGATATAGTGGCAAGAAATCAAACTATTTGGAGGAATACACTGGATACCTAAAATATCACAGTGGCACCAAATTTGTGGATTTTTTGTTGCTTAATTTCTTTCCTGATTATATACACTTTTCTGCTGAAACCTTCCATTAACCCTCTGTTTACAATATCCCAATGGTTTTAGAAGTGAGAGGTTATTGTAAGATTACCTTTTCCAAAATCTCCACCTTCTCTCATATAAAGTCTCTTCTATGTTAATCCAGACCTTATGAATAATACTTTTCACAGTATTCAGTTAGGAGTTATGTAAAAAAATGCCATTACACAACATCATTCAAACCTCAGCAGCTTTCCTATAATTTCTGCTATGAACAAGACTGGAAAGATTGAATAAAGGATGAATTTTCTTCTATACTGCTATACAGGTCAGATGAAATATATTCCATCTAGTTAGATATGATAACATGAACCCCCATTACTATTATTTTGTGGCAACTAAATGCCAATTAATGGTATATTCAGTCTCTTCAGTGGATTTGCAGCACTTTTGGGGCATCTTAACCATGGGTGGACTATCTATGTCCTAAAGCTGTCATTCATCGTTCAAAATATATAAGTATTTAGCTATCCAGTAGACTCATTCATTTTGCAGGAAACCTCTTTATTTAAATATAATCAATATGAAACGACTTTACTTGGTGGAACGCCATTAATAAATTAAATACGTCTGTTGTATTTCATTTATTAACCTTTTTATTTGTAAGATTTATGATGACAAGTTGCATCTCTACCTTAATCCATTCTTAATTTTAACTTCTTTTTTTAATTTTGCTACATTTGATCACAACTGTTCACTCTTCCAAGAGAGGAAATTAATGGAAGCAATATTCTCTCACTATATTTTACTCCATAGCATTTCATTCCATGTGGCTGAATTACATATTTCCATAGAATTCACTGAGAGTTTCAATATTTTTCTTACTCTGGGAGGGTCTTTCACTTAAACATTGTAGAACGTGTATCAATTTCACAGCAGCTAACTAACTAAGAAATCACTCCCCAAAGAGGATGGTTTATAGTACTACCATGTATGTAAGGTCGAAGGTTTTACTAGTAAGTACTACCATGTAGTAAACTAAAGCAATTAGCTAAAGTGCATTAAGGCTGGGTAAGTACTGTAAAAAGAAACCCAATATTTTCATGGCAAATTTGGGCACCAATGAGAGGGGTTTATTCATAAATTAGCTGTTGTAATATTTATTAGGTATATTATTATTATACCCTTTAATAAGTAAATCTCGGAGATGAGAGCAGGTGGTACTTATAGTGATAAATATTCTTTGAGGTCTTTATGGTGAACACCAATGATTGCAATCTAGTAATACTAGAAAGCAGTAGGTTTGAGTACTTCATTTACAAAGATAAAATTTACCTTAGGGTCACGTTCGATACGTTATACGGTCTCGTAAAAGCTCTTATGACCGTACAACGGCGGAAAAAAAGTTTACGACCAGTTATGAGACAATATTTAAGAATGTGTTCGTATTGATGAAAACTGAAGTTTCTGCTGCATTTTTTAATAAAATTTATCCCTATCCGTCTCTTTATTAGATTGATCTATAAATTCAGCGTAAATTTGAAGAGATAACCATTCTTTTAAATCTACTCTGGCGTGTTCCCGCTGAGAATTCGATTCCGCATAATTTGGTATAAATCAATATAAGGCTATCAGATTACTATTCCATGTGCCGTTGTTAGGGAGAACTATAGTAAACAAAGATCTGAGACCTTTAGGGGTTCGTGGAATTTACGGAGAATGTCGAATTTACTGGAAGGTTAATGATAGACTCACTATTACTTCGATTTCTACTTAAGTTAGTCAATTTGCATATTTTATTGCCTATGGCATGTTTTTTTACAGATTTCGATTCTTTGCAAAACGATAACGAAGAAACTTCTTTCAGTATGGTTAGCTCGGAGGATAAACAATTTGATACAATAGTTGGCCATATTGAGGACATTTTAATAGGTAATAAATTAGCGTTTCTGTATTTTAACGCGCTTTTTTTCTAACTACATTATAATCAAATCATTTTTATAGATAAGGAATTCCAACTACTACAGAGTAGTTTCCTAGACAAATATTTCCATTATTTCACCCCTGGAGAAGAAAATAAACTAGAGTACATGGAAATATTTAAAGAATACGTAAGTACATAACTACGATGTGAAATTAAACTTTTTCCAGCGTACGGCGATTCAATTATTAGTTATGTTTGCGTGCTACAGTAAACCCTGTATTATTCAGATGATTCTATCTAATCTAATCTTCCCATTTGTGATTATAGTAAATTTTTAATCTTGCAGATGTGATAAAAGATAACAATCGTACTGTCAGCGCGAATTTCTTTAATAAAATAGAAAAAAAATATGTAAAAGATAACTTCAAGCTCTCTACCTCTTGTAATTTAACATCTATTCTTGTTTGTATGTATATACATGTTAATTAGATCAAATTAACGTTAGGAAAGCTTTGTTACTTTTAAGGAAACAAAACTATTTATATAAAAGCTTTCGGATCGTGAAACAGCGTGACAGTAGTTACTTTTCAAGAAAAAAGGCATCATAATCTTTAAATAGTTATTGATGATATCAATTTTTATTTCGTTAATTTCCTCAGTCAATTACTGAAATATAGTTCAATATNAAATTGCATTTTTGTCAACAAAAGCATTTGTCATCAATGGGTCATTAATTTTCTAAGATAGAGTTCGCAGTAAAGTTTTCTTCTAAAAATTTTAGGAATATGTCGATTTCTCATATTTAACATTTATATTTTAAATTTAATTCGTATTTTACGAAATTTCTCGTATTCATATGATGTCACTTACATATATAATTATTGGGTCCTTTCGACAATCTTAATTGATGTTATCATTTAGTGAGATTGTTCATTTTGAACACTCAGATTCTGTTGCTTTTACTTTAACAACATTGGGATGGTTATTTTTTTAACAATATGTTTGTTTTTGAGTTAAGGTACATACATCCATTCATTCATGAAAATCAATATTTCATCTTAACTTATGCATTATATCTCAGTTTTACAAAGAAATGTTATTTAAATGAAATTTTTTACGAATTATACTATGCTGTTGAATTTCATCCAAATGAATTTTTATTTTTTAACACTGTTAATAAATAATAAGATAAACATAAGCATCGATGTAATTTCTTAATATTTTACATTAGATTTTTCTATGCCATGCATAGCATCAAACATCAGATGGAGTGTATATCCTTCCTTTGATTTTGATGTTTCTAATAGTAATATTTTAATTACAGACAAATATAATAGAAAATTACATAGAAGTTAAACTGATCAGTTTACTGCCATCATTTTCTATGGATGCCTTTGTGATGCAGTTAGAGTAAGTAATTTTGTTTATAACAGAGAAGAACACAGTGTAACCATATCTATAAAAATGATGCTGTCTGAAGTATAACATATGAAGCTTCTTTGGAAAATTTTCTGCTTAAATCTTCATTGCAAATGAGAGTTTCAATATATGGATGTTTTTCTAATGTCTCGATTTGAGTGAAACTAAGTCAGATAGGAAATACATCAAGGAAACATTTCCATTTCACAGGAGTAGATGGATTACTTGTGCAGAGGTGAAGAATGTTTCTGAGGATTAGGTTTCTCTTTGTGTAACATGCTATGTCATGCAAACATTGAGCAGTCTGAATTTGGGAAGTTATTGTTCAAGGATATATGTAGCTTTCCTCTGTGTATCCAGATCAGAATCCTCTTTATGTGTCATGGTCAATGTCATCGAGGTCCATGCCTTTTTTCCATAAAGAGAATAGACCATAGTCAAATCTTTTTTCCCTTATATACACCCTCCTTTTCTTTGGATAATTGTTTACACCCATGCAGCAAAACAATTGAGTCTAAATTTATATAGGAATTAAACTGATAGCTTTCTAATAGTTCTTTGTCAAAAGTTCCTTTTGCTTCATGAAATTCTTCTTAGCTTCTGCTGTTAGCTTTCTCTATTAGCTCACAAACCTACTATATCATGTCCCTGTCCTACCTCAATTATTGGCTTATTTTTCAAAATATGATAAATGTTAGAAGCTGTCACTACGTCATGTGGAATTCCATCAGATAGGACTGAAAAACTTTGTAAAAATTCCACAATATATTTCACCAACACAACAGGTTTCAACTAGTAAGTACAGAGTCATCATTAGGGATGGACCCGATGATGACTATGAACTAATAGTAATTTTTGCTAAGTGTTTTTCATTCCTACTTGTTTTTCCTTCCCTTGGCAAATCTCAGAATAAAAATATTTTTCAATGTTGATTGAAGCCTTCTTGCTTCAGAGCAGCATCTAGCAATATATGATTTATTACACTTATTTTTATAAATGATGGGATTTGGAATTTTTAGAAACAGGTTCTGAACCCTACCAAGTATGCAACCACTCACTACAGTCTTAAGTACATTTTCTTTTATTATTCTTATTTGATAGTTTGCTTGTGAAACTCTAATATGAAATAAGAATGCATTACATGATCCAAAGTTAAAATTATATTCTCATATCATGGAGTAGGATATAGCACCATAGAGTAAGATTACTCTATGACAGCACCTATATGAATATTGGATCAGATAGTCACAGAAAATAGTTTGACAAACTTGGGAAATTTTTTAGAGCAGGCTCATGCAAACTTGCTGAATCTAACCACTGGATCCTTTTTAGAGTACAAGTTTTTGTCTGCATATCTTAGGAAATTTGCTATTTCAACATGTCATTTAATTATTTCCATGCTTATTTTGAGTAGCGGCTTGGCTCATTCATGTCTTAAGCCGCTCTTTTTTGATTGTATGAAGAACCATAACTACAGCCCAAATCTAACCTTGAGTTTGGGTTAGGAAGATTATCTAGAATTTATTTGGAGAAGCATATCAATAACTGTTTTACATTTCTAAGTTTTTATCTTTCAAATAAATCTGTCTCAGTATGAACTGTACTAAGGAAGAATGGACTTGAAAAAAGTCTGACAGGACCGGGAATCGAACCTGACCGGCAATTGGGAGACCCAGGTTCGATTCCCGGTTCCGTCAGACTTTTTTCAAGTCCATCCTTCCTTGGGATTTTTCCTGGGTGTGCACCATCTTGCGCAAAGTCACCCTTACCCATTTTCGTTTGAACTGTACTAGTCTGTTGATTGATTTTGCAACGTTTTAATGCTTTGAAATCTAATTTCAGTTAATTTTACTAACAACGATCATATAATGAAACAAACATTTTTCTGCAGGAAACGCAAAGATAAGATAGAAGGGGAAGTTTTTGAATTGCTGTTTTCCTTCAGTGACTTCCTTACCTTCAAGGACTTGATTCTGGATTATCGTGCAACAAAAGAAGGAAAAGTTCAAGGTCTAGAAAACTGCATTATGGTGTCTCCAATTTTTAAATCTTAGATAAATTACATCTTGTTTAAAATACTTGATTAAATCAATGAACCATAGTCAATATCAATTGAATATCTATACATGAGATAAGGCACAATGTGTGATCATCAGCAAACAACAAATATTAAAATTATTTTAAGCGTTTCCTTACCAATGTTATTAAATTGTATATGAATGACTGTGATGTGTATGAGTGCATGAATGGATTTTAAATATAATGTAATTTTTCATAATACAAATGTGTTCTGTACAAATGGGTTGAATTACAAAAATTCTCATGAAGAATATTTGTAATTTGATACACAAAACAAATTTTGTTAAATGATCATGTCAAAAAAAAACCTCAAAATATATTTTACTCCCAGTAAAGGGGCCAACAATTTGCAGTAGTTGAAATTATTCACAACAATTGCAAACTTTGATATTTTTTGTTGCCTTTTCCATTGAGGTAATTTTCTGAGATTTTTCACCCTATTACCTACAATCATTGAAAACATATTTCTGTTCAGCCGTTAGGGAAGAAGCTCAGTTTTATTTTTTTAAACAAGAGTAGATAAAGATTAATTCTAGCAGATAATTGACAATTTCTTTTTGGGACTCAGGTCGATAAAGCATAACTACCGGAATGCAGTTGATTTTGACGAGGGATGAAAATGTTTACAAATCAATTAACCAATAAAACTGAACGGCGAATTTCCTTGATCAATCAGACATTCCATTCTAAATTCTCTCTAAAACTAATTTTGGCCTTCATGATTACAATTAGATGAATTTTTAGATAAAGGTAATTATACAGCCTGGAATAAAATTAAGAGGTGACCGAGGTACAGCAAAAGCATCCTCAAGATGAGGATGATATGATATTTTTCATGTTATGAGATCTACATTTCAGTTAGGTACCATATTATAAACATAAAAAAAGACATCGAATGAAAACCGACTAAGTTAGAAACTGAAATATTTCCCTCACATCACTCGAATTATTTTAACGCAATTATAACGGTACAAACTACCATTACTACTAATAAGGTCAAACACTGAAACTTGTGTTGTGGCCTGTATGACAATTCATAAGCAAATTCTGCTAAATTTATAATACAACAGATCAAATAAAATTTCACCAGAAAGCACTTGCAGAATTATAATTTTAAACTAATGAAGAAGAATCACAATGAATGAATGTGTAAAATATTGTATCAGAAACACTTAAACTATTATTGGGACGATGAGATGCGGAGCGGATTATGCCTTATCGTCGCAAGAAATATTAGAGAAGAATGGCAGTAGAGAAGCAGCATCAGATTTATTATGCAATAATTAAATTACATGAAATGTTTGTTTTCGAGCTGATGACTGGAAATAAAATACGTGAAGACTGTGCGAAATTTCTTCAACATTTACTCACTGCCCAATGTTAAGAAACGTATTTACCAAATCCGCGATCTCCGTAATGCGCCTTTTATATTCGTTATTCATTTTGACATCCCAAGTAAGTTTTGGCGGGTGATTGCGTTCATAATCCTATGGTATTGGTGCGATTAGTGCTATTCAGTGTCTGTGTTTTCAGTGTCAGCTTAAATAAGATCTTAGGGCGTTGAATTTTGATTCGACCTCTGTAAACTCCTGTATTTTATTATTTAGGTTGTACATATATTGTCATGGATGAACTTATGGAGATAACAGTGGAAGATAGGTAATTGTTTTGCTCATACTTACTACTAATTCCATTGTTATGTTTACATTATGTTAACTGGAGTTCATATTCGTTCGAGAATTTTTTAAGCAGGATCAAATTAAATCAAGTAGTTCTTAACAAATCATTTTGATGTTTTATGATTTGTCGTCTCCTCTATCAATAAAAATTATGAGGCAAAGGAGTGGATTCAACATGCATATCCAGTATTACAACTGTTGGTGTAGGATGATCACCCCATGTTTGACCTCTGTATCTTTTATTTTGAGCCCTGAACACTATCTTGTTACTGTTGAACCACCTGGACACAAGACTCGTTAATTGAATGCTTTAGCGTATCGATTGTTGGAGAACCTGGAAGAAAAGTTAACTTTTGATTGAATTTCATTTATTTGTGACATTGTATATCACAAATGGCGAACCTTTTGTGACAGGAGTGCCATTTTTGATAAATATAAAGGATTTGCATACCAATGTGTTAGCAAATCATACGGTGAAGTGCTGATATAATCTACTTTATTACTTCAAAGATGGGAATAACGTGTTGAAAATAATCGTTAGTTATAGTTACTCATGAATATGAACCATATTTATCACATAAAAAAGATAGTCCCGCCAGACTTCCGAAGGGGGGCTCCCGATAGCCAATTGGGCAACTCGTTCGACTTCAATGAAAGCGGTCCCGGGTTCGATTCCCGGTGGGGGCCTACGTGCGAAATGACATAAGCTGTGGAAGCACTTTTAACAATACTACTACAATATTGTCGCTTGCTACTTTATAGCATGCAATTGTTTCGCCGCCCCTTATATCGATCAACATAAGTCAATTTTAGTGTAAATAAGACATGTAATATTAAGGGAATAAGGCTATGTTGAGTTGTTTTAAATATCAAATCAATGTGAATGGAACATGAAACTGACGTATCATAAATTATGTTTCTTTAATTAAATTTTTCTTAGAACTACTTAGATGTTATTCACAAGTCATTATTTTTTCTTGATATATGGCATAATTTTATACATTTCAGAAGTTTTTGGGTAATAATAGGTCCACTTTGCTTCAGATATATTGTCACGGCCTTTATTATAGTGAATTTGATTAATTGTTTCCATTGTTGAATTCAGAAATGGATTCATCACATTAATTTCAACTTATGTCAATACTGTAACCTTCACCATTTTATTTACAGCCATAGGAAATTGGAAGATGTTTGTAACGTTATATCTCTTGCCAAACTTAGTGATAGTGACCTGAAACCTGTAAGTCAAGCACTATTCTTTTCTGAAAAAGATAATTCACCGTTAAAATTGTTAGAGCTGGATCCTCATGTTTTACAAAATATTGAAGAAGGCCAGACACTGGTTATACGTGGGGCGGAAGATGATGAAGCAGTTTTGTGTACTGAAGACACTACATATGAAATTAGAGGAGCAGAAACCTCCAATTCATTACTTTTGTTACCTGACTTACTTTTGGCCGATGATATGAATGCTGAGGAAGGAGAAAATCGAATTTTAAAAGAGAAAATGGTAAGGAAATTAAGAAAAGGGATTTTTGTTTGTCTGTCATGAATTTTAAGTTTCTTTTGTTACAATTAGGTGCTTTCGGTGGTTCACAACTACTATGAACTTCGTAAGTGTATTCCAAGAACGAATAAAATTCCTCACCTCTTAGAAGGTAGCTCATTTAGGGGAAAAGAACATGAAAATGAATCAAGTATGAAACTGTACACATTTGATGATTTACTGGATCATATACAGTGCAGCACAAAGGAATTAATGGTTGCTTTGTCTGAGATGGAAGCTTACAACATTGATGGTATTTAAACGATTTTTTGTTAAATTTTATTATCGATTTGGATCTGTATTGATAACTGATGATTTTATGTTTATGTAGGTTACTGGAGATTTCTTGAGTTTGACTACAACTTCAGAGTACTGACGTATATTTTGAATGTTGTGGAAGAAAATTCCTGGCCTTTAAATCAAGTACACAAGAAAGTCACCCTGGACTCTCTTTCTGATTTAGTACCATTAGAAATTGTAGACCAGTGTTTTGAATATTACTGTGAACCCACTGGAAATTCTGCTGATGATGGTATTAAGAGGGCTGTTGATGATGAAAATTTCCTAAATACTTAATTAAGTTTATGTTTTTAGTTATATCAAAATCATTATCTGTTAATTTGCTCCTTTAGAGTAAATTAAATAAAACTAATTAAGAGTCCAATTGTGTTAGGTGGATGGATAAATATGTTGTTTTTGTCAATTAAAATTTCCTCTTGTTGATCTTTATGGTTATTTTTCTCACTAAAGTGAAATATATCTGTGTACTTAGTTCTCTTTAAAATTATTGCACAGATGGCTGCACAATAAATTTATAAATTCCACCTAACTAATTTCTTGAGCACCTAATTTTTATTAAAGAATTTTAAATTCTTTAGCATAAACTTTTGTAAATGTATCAATAACTTTGCACATTATGAATTATATAAAAGGATTATTTGGTTCATTTCATCATTTAAATGAAAAAACTTGGAGAAATTGCAATGTAAAACTCTTCCTTGGAAATAGTGGTACAGCTCCATAACCTAGCTAATTTTCTTCCTACTGAAAAATAGAGGGAACTAAGCCTGTGTTAAATATTTCTCTTTCTAACAAGGTAACGCACTGTATTGCTTGAAGGAGGATAAGGTCTGCAGATTTCTAGCCAAGGTTTTGTTGAAACCTGCAGGTAAATTTAATTTGGAAGAATTCTTGGAAGCTTGGCAGCAAAGTGTACCTGAAGGTTAGTTAATATTCTTCTACCATTATTTGTTTGCATTTCTGGGATTTTTTGTGTGTGTAGTTCTTACATGCATATTTCTATAGGATAACATTTTTTTACCTTTTGTCAAGAAAATATGTCAGACATGTATAAATGAAATAAGATCTTAGAAGAGTCTATTACAAAGATATTTGCAAGAAAGATGGGTCACTGATAACTGAGGGGTACAGGCAGCTTTACCCCAAGACAGGGATTGCAAATCTATGGCAGGCATGCACAGAGTGTCATTTAAGAGAATCTTTAGGCAGGTGAAACTCTGGGGGCAACATTTTTGTTTTAAAGAAACGTGGATTCAGCTCATTAGTAACGATAATTAACAATTATCTGGATGTCTGCTAACCTGGAAAACTCCATGAATTTTGTTCTTATGGAGAACCCAGGGAATTTGGCAGTTAACCCTGAAAAATCTGTTTACACTTTTATGAATGATTGCTCCATGCCTTTTGCTTTGGGCTGCATATTAGTTCAGTAAATATTCCCTAAAATGAAGAAATGTTTTGATGACAGTTTTGTTGTGACCAATTTAAAGCTTATAAGACATGGATGTGAACGTTCTTTCTACATATAACGTTTTGGCAATATCACAAATATGCAACTTGGAATTGTATGGAGTCCCAGTTTTTGGGGTTAATTTCTATAAGTTTTATATAGTTTTTTTTGAAAATGATGTATGTAAATGTGAAATTAAAACAAAGTTTTTCTGATTAAATAATTCACTTTGACAATTCTAACATTATTTGATCTCGAATCTTTGTGCCCTGTCTGACTTTCGTTTGTCTGTGTCTAGGGATGGCTCTGATACCTAAATGATATCATAATGAATCAATGAACTGTTCATTGCCATTTTCGCTACCTTCAGTGGCTAATAATCACCATGTCCAATATTTGGTCAGAATTAGACTTATTTGTGGATGTGGAACATCCTGTAAACCCGAAAATATTTCCATGGAAAACTCAGGGAATTTCTTAATGGCTGGATAGTGGACACCCTGAATTATTTACATAAAATACAACATCTCAGTCCTACTTTTGACATAATAAAATAGATAATATAAGGATCTCACTCAATGGCTTGCTCCACATTGACATGCAATGAAATCTTAATCAAATTGGGCACTCTTGCCTCTTTCCTGCCCCAGAGAATAGATATCCTAATTGTACTAATCTATCTGGTGTGGGCTACCAATCTGTTGTAAGTTATGGAAGATGAATATAAGCATGAAAATTTCAGTTTATTTATGGCCTAAGTGAAACAAAATTTACTAACTTCAGGTATGATGACTTCTGTGAAACAGTTGGAAGGATTGGCATTGGTTGATACTAATGAAAGACCCCCAGTGGCCAGGTACTTTCCTGAAAGTGATCTTCCGGAAGATCCCGGAAAAAGGTTTGAATTGCTTTTCCATACCAAGGATAAGTGGACCCTAGAAGAAATTACACCTTATATTGAGTAAGTAAACAAGTAAAAATTCTTAAAGGAAATCCATTTGAATACATTGATTGGTAATTTTATTCTGTATCTGAAAACAGAAAATTAAGATAGACACGTTATTTGAATTTTTATTTTATCGATTGAGTTATTATTAGGGTGGGTTCAAACTTGTACAAAAAGACTGAAAATTTCAATAAGTTTGAAACTTTTATCAAAAATTGCAAAAATTTGTTCTATTATGGATGACTCCAAAATTACGCAATAAACAGTATCTATTCTTATTGAATAGATTTATTTGATTTAATTTTTAGTTCACTAACCAAACTTATGTTGAATGTTTTTTATTACAGCAAAATCTCACTGATTTTTTGTTTATTTTATCAAAAATCTTGCAATTTTGAAACAGAAAGAGAATTCCTCAACCAAAATAAGAATCGTCATTCGATTTTGCTTCTTTTGGTATTTGTCTTGATTTCACATTATCATTCTAATTTCATTTTGCAAAAATATGAACCCCGCAAACAATAATGGCAAACTTCACATGCATTTCATATGTAAATTCTTTGACTTATCTGGGTTAAAACTGAGGACAATTAAGTAAATAAAAAGTGGCTTAGTATGTATGCTGGGAATACATTTATCAAACTTTACAGTTTGAAAGTTGTGCCACTTCTTATTCTCAAGTTTTTGGTACACACTCTTTCATGCAAACTTTCTACTTTACTCATAGGATTTAGAAAATATCATGAATTATGAATTGCTAATCATATTCACCTTTTATTTATCAGTTAATTTTAATAATTCAAATTGTCATTGATACAACTTTTTAAATTTCTTAAATAATTGTGTAACATTATTGGAATACATAATTGGAGTAAGATATTATTGTTAAAAATCCAGCATTGTTTCAATAGCTTTTATTAGACTATCAATCAATGTTTTTTGACTGTAAAAACAAATTATTCCTAGTATGATTGTGATGATTTCTTGCATTATATATGTCACAGGTAGCAGTTGTAATTTTTTCATAGTGTTGATTCATCATTGGGTGGTTCTTTTTCTTTAAGGCGGCTGGCTCCCAACAAAGCATCTGTAAGCTCCCTCCTAATGCGTTATGCACGCACATATCAGGCTCCTAATGGCAAAGGAAGGTTATATTCATCAAAACATTCTAGATGATGCACTGTTTGAAAGACGAAAGATATAATTCAAATTTGTAGCTTAAATAATTTAACAAAGCAAATCATTGAGCAATTGAGAAGAAACTCCAGATGTTTCTGTCCTTTCCAAAGGACAGATGTTTCCAATTTTGCATTTTGTATTAATGTTTATTAAAATGTCTTTATATGTACATTTTCACATGTATTTTTGCTGAAATATTCTGGAACTGTAATGAATTGTGGATTTAAAGCATTGATTATTTTTAGTATTTTTAACAAGTAAATATTGTTTATATTAATATCCTGCTGATAAAAATCTTGTCTTTATTTTTATCGAATCATTTGGGCATGATGTTGTTAAAAAGCAAATAGTGGAAACTTTTACCATCATGAATGATTCAAATGTTAACTTTTTACCTTTTAAATAAATTTTTCAAAAATCAAAATATTGCATTTTTTTTAAGTCGATGAAATCAGTTAACCTTACTTTTGAATTAGAAGATGATTCCTGATTGGTGTCATTATTATTCAATATATATTGGAATTTTTATTTATATTGGTGTTATTATCATTTTTAAAAGAAATCCACGTGTGCGCTGAGATTCGATGGAGCTTCATTTACTGGGAAATTAGGGATATTCGCATCATAATTTAAGGCTTCAAGCATTGAAGATATATTATTTTCCTTTAATGGGGTAAATTATCACCTAAGAATGAAAATATTGAAAATTTTCTGAATTTATTCATAAAACTCATTTATAAATTCATATATAAGTATGGAGTTCTTACTCTCGTTGAATTAAAAAATTAACCAGAAAACATGCTTGCTTAGATTTATCTTAATAATTGGTATTATTTATCTGATTAATCTAGTTGTAGCAGTATTGTACAGAATTTAAGGATAAAAACACCTCTAATGTTTTACCCATAGCTTATGACTGACTAATTTGTGGAAATAATGAGACATTTTATTAATTTATGGTCATAATATCTTTGATGGGTATTTAAAAGATAAATTAATGGTAAGAATCTCTGAAAGAAATTACAGATGACAAATGAATTGAAAACAGGTGACAAATTAAATTGTTTTGCTTCAGCCAGAACTATGAGTAACATTTCTGTTGATTGAGCTATTACCTTCTCTAATGCTAATTTTGCTAATATTAAACTTTGGAAATTGTGACTTCCATGACAGTCTTTAAGCAAGGTCCTGAAATATTCTGTTATGTTTTGCTGTTTAATTTTGCTTTTGAATAAATAGAAGACACATTTTAATAATGTCAACCAGGGACTGGAGGGACTGGAATCTGCAGGGACTCTTGCCTTCACTTGAGGTCCACAAGGGTTCCTGTCCATTCCAAATCAATCGATTTATTTCATTTACCAGGACTGCATTCTATATACACAGTCATAAAATATTTCAAAAGTTGGAGATGTAAGAGTTAAGAAATTCCATGTGCAATGATTTTAAACCCAGCCTTGAAAACCAAGTAGTTTTATGCCAAATTGTTTTGTCGCTGAGCATCTTATACTTCGGGATCTCTTTGTTCAGTTACTTTGTCCTAGTGACCCTGAACTGTCTCCAGGATACCTTTGCCCATTCAATTCGTTGCACCTAAAACTCCAGGAAAAATTGCTTGTGATGAAATGTAATCAGAGCAATATGCAACTGTTACATGTGAAATATAATATATGACTTACTATAACAATACCAGCGTTTTAGTGATAATCCGTTTCTTTCGAAACGTATAAATCAGATCAATTATATATTATATTATTTTTGTAACAAAATTCAAAGATTAAAATTTTGCATCCATTTACTGCAAACATATCTCCCTGGGTTGGAAGATAATACCTGGGGCCTTCAGATAGCCAATTGGATAACGCGTTCGACTTCGATGAAAGCGGTTCCGGGTTTGATTCCCGAAAGGGTTTCACGTGCGAAATGACCTTAGCTGTCGAAGCACTTTTAAAATTACTTCTACGATAATACTTTACGGAACATATAACAGGAATTTTATCCAGTTCCTCGAATTAAGAACGGAAACGATATTTTTATTGCGTAATAAAAAAGAAAGCTTATGTATTGAAACGATTTTGAGGATTTAGTAGCTTACCGTCACCTACGCGAGACACGGGATATCATCTTCAAACTTTATAATTTTCGTTACGTTTTTAGTTCTGGATAAGCTACAAGATATTCCATAGGGGGTAATAGTAGTAATACCAAAAGTGCTTGGACAGCTGAGGTTATTTCGCACAAACGAGACCCTCCGGAAATCCAATTCAGGTCCGCTTTCACCGGAGTAGAACGTATTTCCGAAGTTTGTCGATTCAGTTATTATATCTAAATATCCTATATTTTGTCGTGATAAATAAAGTAAGTGTATAATTATCATGGAATAACTTCATAATTAGGTCAGCGATTGCTCCTTATTCCCCCCTCTTGGGTCCGCCAATGGGGCACTGGCGATGACAGGCTATGGCGGTACCTTTGGTATAACTTCTGTCCTACTCTTGGATTGCATCGACAGTGGTAAACCAGTGGTAAACTCAGAAATCACTTAGAGAGACACATTCCGGCAAATACTTATAACTTTATCTAATGAGTACGTTTTCATTTATAGATTTTGATAAATCGCCCTGTGCGCCGGGAAATTAGGTTTCCTGCCTAGCTAATGTGCTTCCATGACGAAATTGCATGATCTATGAGAATCTTGATGGGAAATCTCGCCAAACTCGGTCTTTCGATCTTCTCATTTCAAATTCCGTGGTAGATATAGTAGCTACTCAATGCATCGAAAATTATTTAAAAATACAGAAGTAATACAGACTACCAACTACTTCAACGGGGGCTTCAATATTTTTTACGGGATATTGGCTTTGAATTATAACGAAAAATTTAGAATCCGAACTTCTGAATACTAATTCCTAACAAGACTTACCGGCCTTTGCATTATATTAAAATATCTTACCTAAATATTTAAAATTATAATCACCAGAATTCCCCCTCAAAGGTTAACGATTAGTATCAATTATGTTATGACCACTTGTATTCAGCATTCTTCTATATCTATGCATTATGAGCAGAGCCCTATCTAAGGAGTTTTGCATCCTTGTCATTTTTATCGAGCCTCATTGCCAAGTTATGAATCGTGTGGAAGGCAATCCTTTGTCGAGGCAACCCCCCAATCAAGTCTGCGCCCTGGTGTGGTAAACCCACTACACAATATTTAAGAGATTCCGTTTACGATAGTTCTAAGGTATTGAGTTTCATTTTCCGTTATGACCATTTCAATATGACTGGCAATACGTAGCTTTTCAAAATTTTCTATCCATATTTATCGTCAATAAAATCCTCCTCTCGAAGGATGCCGCCAGATATATACCTAATCTTTAATGCAGAATTCCTATCTCTCCAAAGGAAACCGCCTGACGCTGTCCAGTAACTTATCATACATGAGACTGAAACAGTAGATGTATTCCATACTATAATAATGTGATACCATGATGATTTTTTCTTCTCCCAGAGAAATAATCGGAAATTCTCTCGAAAAGTACGCTCGTATTGGGGAGTAAATGATTCCTAGTAGCATAAAATACGAAATATTCGCATGGAAAAAATTAGTAAAATATGAGGTATGGAGAGGCGAGGAATTTCTGTTGCATATTCAGGCGGATTTATTATCTCAATAAAAATATTACTGGCAAGAATAAGCTAACCTTAGTAGAAGTCGGTAGGTTCTATTAAGCATAGCATTTCAGTAGGCTTGAAATTAAATTAGATTGTTGAATTAGTTTATTTTGGTAATATTCTTCGGGTAATAAACTTAATATGTATTAGCTTATAAATACGACAATTAAAATAAATTTGTTTACTTCGTCAAATGCAATACTTTCTACAAATAAGTGAATAAATTTCGGTTGCCTACGAAAGATACTAAAACAAGTTTCCATCCCCTTGGAAATTTTCATATCTTTTTAGAGGTGTTACCTGATTGGTGGATAGTTGAAAACGGGGTGACGGGATTATTACTGGCGCCCGATCGCCCTTCATATCTTGAAATTAGTTTGGTGAGCGTAGTCTTGTTTCGACTATCGAGCTGAGCGGACGTGAAGAGGTCACTCAAGATTGAGCAGCTGCTTACTTCAGCAAGGTGTTCTCACGTAATTCCTCGATGCTGAGTCTATCCGAAATAGGTACTTGCGAATTTACATAAAATTCTCCTCGAAAAAATTCTTTACATTTATTGCAGACTTCAAGAGTGAGGTACCGAGGGTTGTGAAAATCCACTTGCAGAAACGTGACCTTCTGGAAACTCTGCCAGTGGTGGAAAGGAGTTTCGTCCACGCTGAAACTGCGAACCTGTCGAGGTAATGTAGGTACAATTATTTGGAAGTCAGACTAGTACAGACTGTTCTCCTCCTATAATTTAAGTTGAACTTATTTTAAGCTTGTAAGCAATTATAAGTTCCGATGCTGCTTGTCCAGATCAAATTTCATTATGGTTTTCCTGTCAATTTTGCCACGGAGGTTTTCATTTTCGATCTTTTATGATCATCTCGTAATATGTTGCGCTGATTTTAGTGATAATGTGCTAGTCAATTTATGCCGTGGAATGAACTGCGTTTTTGTGCTATTTCCCCATCCAACATCTTGAAGTGGCCCAAAATTATCGATCCAAATTCTGTTAAATTGTCGCGCATTTTTCGTTCAAAGAGAGGAATTGAATCTATTTATATTTGATAATTTCGAAAGTCTTCCAATAATATTTTATATAAAGAATTCCACAGTCTGTAGGAGTCCCATTTTGACCAGTCTGCATCGGAAAATGTTAAGGCTGCTTCATTATATCGTTTTAGAAATTGCTTGACTTGAAAATGAATTTTAGCATTCTTTCGTCGACCAAATTCTACGTAATTTACGAACAAAATGGGGAAGATATTCAAATTTGAAAATTCCTACGCTCGGCGCATTTGACTTTCCCATCGAAGACACTTTGAGTAGGGTTATGTAACCCGCGGCTTTCTGGTAACGTGATGTTTTCAGACGGTCAAGGAGGTCTTTCTAATTCTAACGGGGCCTTTCTGTGTGTAGTTTTTTCCCCTATAATCCGTACTGTCAGGTGAAAGTTCGTTCGGAGATTAATTTCGCGTGTACAGTTTATGGCTATTTTTAATAGGAATATTTTTATACACGAACTAAGTTGCTCAAATGCGGTATGATGGTTGTACATGCGTCCTAATATACTAAATACTCACTCGGTTGTAACCGGTTTTTATTTAAGTGTAGTTGTGATTTCGATTACAGAAAAACTTAGCTGTGTAATTAATTAATTTTTATAAAATTCTTTTACGGGTTTTAAATTGCGTGATAAGATTGGTGAAAGTCTTGCTTATAGTTTCGTAATTTAATTTTGCATTACTTACTGGTACTCAGTTTCAATTTCTTAGATTTTTAAATAAACTGAATATAGACTGAAGGAAGCTTGAAATATCGAATTCCGAAGATGAAAATTCTCGGTGAAAATTTATCACAATTTGTCCCGACTCTTCCTTCGTCTTACCTTTCTATTTAAATTTCAATCAGCTACGGAGTATTAAAGCTTAGCATGCATAGTTATAATTGAAATAAACTTATATGCCCAACGTTTTTACGCGAGATGAAAGTGGACGTAATTCTTGCGGGTTGTCTAGAATATGATCGAGCTATTGCAGATATTTATAACTAACAAAAGGAAAGTCAGTTTTTTATGGTATTATGAATTGAACATGAGAAAATTCAAAATGAAAGTTCTTCACCTTTTAACCAAGACGTTCTGATAAAACTCATTTTTATACTAAAGTGTTTTATTTTCCAATTAAGGGCTTATTTGTTCACTGACTGGTTACCTCTGACCTCCATTCTCCTTCACTGAAACCTTCTTTGAACTTGAATGTTGATTAATCAGAAGCTTTTACTATGGACTTGTAGGAAAATTGTAACAAATGTTTTATCATAAACAAAATTTTTTCAAATTTTGCGAACCGTCACAAACTGAAATTATCACCATTAAATACTGGTGGTAACAGTTTGTAATTTTTAACGAAGTAAAAGTTTTCAGTACAAACTCATGTTTTTGGATTAAAAATTTCAATTTTGTCAGTGTGAATATGAATTTTCTACTAAAGTTTTATTTGAAATCCTTAGTTACGTGATAGGCAATTTGCGAAGATAAATGGAAGGTTTCAAATAGGTATCCAAATTTCAACATGGGTTTATCTAGTTTTTAACTTAAATGCTATCTGCAAAATGCAGTTGTAGCAATTTCGTATAGCATTTGGCTTCATTTTTGATGAAAGTCTGTTATAAAGACTAGACTTAGAAAATGAAACGTTGATCGAAGGACGGATTTCCATTTTTGTTTTCTATTTGCTCTTCTTTAACTTTGGTGTTGGTACTTTTTTTTAATGGGTGAAAGGTATGCATGTGTGTGTTCAGAATGCTACATTAATGAGGTATTCAAAGAAAATATGGTGGAAAGGACAGCTTTTCAGAAAGCAGACTAAGATTAGGGAGAATAAGAATAATTTAGGTATCAGGAGTTAATGAAAGAAGGGGTTACAATGGAGAGCTCTCACAGTAATGCTGTTTTATTAGCTGTTTGAATCTGGGTGAATTGAATGAGTTGAATGAGTGATTGAGGGAGTTGAATGTGCAGGTGTGATATTGTGACTCTACTAATCTCTTTGATGTAATCATTTTTAAATTAGTTGGTGTAGTAGTGTAATATTTTGGATCAGCATTAATATGATTGAATATTCCATAACTGTAGTATGATAATTTTGGTTGAAAATAAAAATGGAAATCCAGGAAATTTGTTGTAGGGCAACAAATTGCAATAAATGGTAATACATTGTTCTTTACATCACCCTACTGCCACCAAGAATGCTTCATTTAAAAAACGATCTATTTTCATAATTCATGATATTCAACGTAAAATGTCTTGAAGAGTTTAAGGTGACATTTGTCTTATTTTAATTCACATCAACATATATTTTTGTGGAATGGATAGTCAGTCCAATTAAAACATTCATGAAAATTTGAGTTGTTTCCAAATTTAGTCTTTAAACTGTAATAGGTGAATTTTAAGGTGGATTTCACTTGGAAAGAAAGGACCATTTTTATAACTCGAGAAAAGTTTTTAAATCTGAATGATAGAAAATTACTAGATTCACACAATTCAGGTAAAGCATGTTCCACTTTAAAATTGAATCACTTAATTTTCCCTTCACCAAATTTCAGTAAATTTCCTCCCTTGTTAAAGGTTTAAAAAAATTCTGTAAGCCATATTTTGGCAGCAGGACTCATGCTAAGAGACAAACTGAAAGATCCAAATTACTCATTTCTGGGACTTCCCAGGATTTTAACCTTTTACTTATTCTTAACCTTAATGTTCGAATTTCACCCATAAATTATTCATATGGGATGGGGTGTATCATGCAATATCTCCTATTTTAATATCAACAACTTGTCCTCTTTCCTTAAAATTTATTTTTTTATTGTAATTTCAATTAATTGAATTAAATATCCCTTAATCAGTTTGAAGAAAATTAGCTTGTTTTGGCATGAAACTAACTAGGGCTCATGTTTTAATTTTCTTCTTGGGTACCATTTTTTTACTCAGTTGATAGCCCTTTGTGTTCATACTAGGATTTAGCTGTATAAAATGTTTTAACAGTAACATGATTCAGAATTTACATATAAATAATTCTTAATGTTCTCTGGATCATACATTAGCTTTTTGATTAAGTTTTTATTTCAATGAAATTGATCAAGCAGTGAGTTCTTTATCATTAAGTTTTATTAATCGAACCATATTAGTTTTCATTGTATTTTATTAGTATGAATAGCTACTACATTTTTCTAATATTTCTGTACTTTGAAGTTATTGATATAATTTCACAAATTAAGTTCATCAGAGTTTTGATAGAAGCAGAATTATATTAAAATTTGGGGCAAGACTTAATTATTTATTTGTAATATTTTTATGACGTTATTATTTTCCATCAATGTAATTCTCTGCTATGTACCTATGTAGTTGGTTGTTCACTGTGAAGTTTTGTTTTCCTAATTACATTTTTGATTTTTTTTTCTTACATGGCAAATCAAATCGGAGTTCATTGATTAACCCTTATGTGAGCAAAGGCACCCTGGCATAGAAAAGTGAATGGATACATTAGTCATTTTGCTTATGATGCTGTAGTCTTTCGGAGGTGTTTGTCCTCGGGGAGATTACCTGTAGAAGAATTTGAACAAGGTGACACACAAGAGATTCTCATTCAATTCACATCAACTACATGCGTCCAAAGATAGGTATTTAACAAAATCATAAGCCTTTTCTTTTTATGTCATAGGGTTATTCAACTCTATTAGGTTATCATAAGAGTATTCTCATATTTTGGTTTACAATCATAATAAGTAAACTAACTTCTACATTTTGTTCCCTAAGATTATTTATCCAAATCGTTTGCTTGATTACAAAAGTTGTTTGCTCTTATATTAAATGCTTGTCTTGAGATATTCCTGAGATGAGAATTGAGAATTTTCAAATCTAAAATCTTACAATCAGACAATTTTTCAAAGTTCTGTTAAAAGAAATCAAATGTTTTGAAAAAAATTTAATTAATAAAACATTCTTATGTGGATTATTTTTATTTACTTTTAATAGTAGAGAAATCTTCACTGCTAACTACATTGACATACAGTTCGAAGGAACTGGTTAAGACATTTATGTGGAGTTAGCAGCTTTATGGTAGTGAGACATGGGCCATGGAACAAGGGGAAAGGAAATGACTGGAGGCTCTTTAAGTGTGATATTCAGAAGAATGTGCTTGATAGTTTGGAAAGAACTGATGTTGAAAGTGGTGGTGTTGAAGGGGTGGAAGAGGAGCAGGTCCTGAGGAAGGCATCAAAAATACAGGACAGGTGGGTTGGACAACTACTGCAGCTAGAAAGACTTTCAATAATGATTGGTGCACATAATAAGGGATGTTGGAAGCCACCAAACTACAAAGGACAACCCAGACTGACTTATTTGAAGCAGATAATGGAGGATGGCATTAGAGTTGAAGATGTAAGCAGATGATTGAGATGTGGAGAGCTGCTCCTAACCAATCCTGAGGGATTGACAACTGGAGAAGAAATGTTTGTAACATTGTCATTGCTATGTATATATTAACAACATTGTCACTGCTATGTATATATTAACAACATTGTCAATGCCCACAAATTTTAGTTGCTGTTGTTCTCCTTATTTACTATACTTCAATATGATAGGGAGGTTCTGATAAGATTTCTTCAGCTGTTTTTTTCCCTTGCTAATGTGAATTTTTTACTTATTTTCCAACTGTTTTTAGGATACCAGGTGAACTCTGAAATGTGCAAAGATGATTTGATGCATAAGGATTTGCTACATTCCAGTGAGTTTTAAGAGGTTTATATTTTGTTGTTATTTGTTTCCTGGCTCTTCTTGTAGAAGAAACCATAACGGAAAAAAGATGGTATATAGGGATCTTATTTGATTATCACATATTTGCCCATATAAAGGTGTTTTTAAACTATCTTTGATAGTGCTAATCTTTTTCAGTTGCTATCTTGGTATTCTAAATAGCTTTCAGTCTTTGTTAGCTTAATGTAGTATTCTTTGTATCATGCTGCATAACATAATTTATTTTTTAAAGGGTAATGATATTTTTTGTTCTGGCATTATTGATAATTTAGTGTAAGTGAATGCAAAAAGTATTTTTAATAACTTTGATTTGACTGAGTTTTTTCATCCTTTGTGGTTAAGAATAGGTTTCATTTTCTTATTTGGTTTGGTTGTCCTTATTTCTTCCATGCCCTTATTTTAATGTACTTGGTCATGTTTCAAGTAATGGTACCATTACATGTATAAAAAGTTTGTATGGGGCCCCTGCAATAATCTGGTATTTCTGATTGTCTATATATTAATTTTTAAGTAATATTTATAGCAATACCTATATATTAATTTTTAAGTAATATTTATACCAATAGGTTTGCTCATTTTTTCATGTCATTTCAATTTTGTTGTAATATGGGTATTGGTTCATCTTTTATGTTGAGCAATTTTAGTAGGTAGGTTTGTCTGGATAATCTTTGGTTCTGTCCAATTTTTGATCATCAGCTGTCTTTGGTGTTCGTTTGTTGGTGTTGTTTGGTTGCTCTGGTCCTTCATTCTTAGCCTCTTTGCTGCTGAGGTTTACTTCACACTCTTACGTATATTCATATTTAAGGGAATCAATAAAAACTTTCATTTGAGCATGGAGCTGTTAAAGATTGCTTAATAGGTAATATCCTTAAACTTAGGGAGCAGTGTCAGACATTCAATGTGTGAATTTAATGCTTTCTGACATATTTAGTTCTATAAGTTTCTTACCCTCAATGCAATTTAATATTCCTTTCCGTGTGTTCTATTTTTAGAAATACTATTGCCTGTACAATCCATAGTTAAGTTTTATAAAGTGAATCTATTGTTAGTTTTAGTTAAATATCTACAGATTACCATGTAATTTGACCTCTTTAGAGTGCTATTCCCTTTTTATTGGATAAATTCTTGGTTTTTATATTCTGTATTTATATATGGTATTGTGTTTTATATGATATATTACTGTAATTTTTCATCTTTGCCTTATTTGTTGGTCCTCTACATTACTATTTTTCCAAATTATTTTTAGATTGTAGTGTTTTTGGGATTTTTTCCTTAATATTATTATTCATTTTCTCTTTTGATATTTACAAATTTTTGTTCAAAGTGTTTACTGTGACTCATTTTGAAGTTATATTTTAGGTTAACTCGAACATTTTTTTTAGGACATGAAGGTATAAATGACTGCTTAGTATGTAAAATATTGTTGCTTTTCACGGTATCAGGCAATCATTTAGGAATATTAATGCTTCTAGGTTTGGCTTGCTATGTTTACAACAGGTCTTCATCTTTTCAGAGGTTTCTTCTTTTTAAGCATCCATCTTGTTGAGTTGCATACTTCCATTGATTAGTTTCTTTCAGTGTATCAGAGTAATTCAGTTATTTTTGGAAATATATTCAGAAAACCTGTTCTGAATTTTAATACCGACGAGATTTACTTGAGATGTTTAATATCTCACCTTTTCTTTCAGGTTTTATTCTCAACTTTATTTCACATATTTATTTTCGTGACCAAGTTATATGACCAAGATTTTTCTATTGGTGGGTTAAAGCATTGATTTGTTTCCAAAAGAATGTTTTTGATGTCAATAAGTTTATAAAAACTTCTCATTGGTTTGCTGTGGCTGAAGCATATTGTAGATTTCTTCTTCCCCTTTTGCCTTTCAGTGTCGGGGGGCAACCTCTGTTCATCTTGTCATCACCACCCCATTGTAGATTTCTGTTCTATGATAATTGTAATGATTACTGTATATTATGATAAATTGTTACCTTGAATGTATGTATGAATTAGGATGGATCAAGAAACTGTCCAGAAATGGGCCCATGTATGAATACTTAACATTGTAAATAAAAAATAACTATGCTATGCTTTCTTGCATTAACTTTGTTTTGAACTATGCATGATTCATTTTTGTAAATATGTAAAACTTTCATTTGTAACTTCTGTTGCCTTTGGGAAGTTTTGTGAGGAGTTTCCATCCTAACATAGGACAAATGTCGGGCAGTATTGTACTCTCATACAAAACTTTGAATGTGAAATAAATGAGATAAAATTTTGATACTACTTATATTACAATCTTTAATTCACGTCAAACAATATGCCTTGTGAAATTGGAAATCTATAAATATTGTAGGATCTAATAGTCCTCTTCTTTCAGTTTAAAATTGATACCTTTGATTTGTATGTAATTATGCTAGTAAAATGTAATTTGATTCTAAATTTTTAAAAATAACAGTAATATTTCCTGGAGCTCTATTTTCATGTAATAATGACATGATTGGTTCCCTTTCTGGTGTGGTCATTCATACATTTTGAAATGATTTATTTTATTTTAGTTCATTCTTAAATCTGGATATGGGCTCGAACTTAAAATGATTGGCGAGTTTGATCCATATGCATTAGAGCCTAAAATATATTAATTCACAGATGGGTATTGATCATATATTGCAGTTTTGTATGGTAACTTTTTACTTTAAAACAATTTACTAATGGTAGGTGAATATGACTGGCTTATATCTTTGGAATAATATTTTGCCATTATTTTTACTACAAATGTGCCCAGAGCTATATTTAGACTAGATGAGGCTATGTAAAACTTTGAGGTCCCTACCATTTTAAATTACACCAACTCATCACAGAAAAATTAAAATTAGTACAGCTTTTAAAAAGTATATAAAGAATATCTCCAGTTTGATTTTGTGAGATCCCTGCACATAGTGTAGCTCCAAGATAATTTGGCTCGATGTGCCTTCCTGAGGTTGGTTAGGAAACTTTGTTAGTGGCTTTGATTGTGGTTAAAAATCTGTTAGAAGTGTGGAAAAATTTTAATCTGTGGAAGAAACTTTAATGAGCAATGAGAGACTTTCCATTTCAATTGAGAACTTTCCAAAGTTTACCTTTCTCCTTAAGTTATTTCCTTAAATATTAATTGGCAGGTTTTGCTTGAAAATAGTCTTAGCAGAAAGGGGTAAAGAATATTCGTGCTACGGTATAAGTAGTGGCAAGATATGTATTTGCACAGTGGAAGCAGAATGGTATAATAGTAGTGTGAATATATTGTTGAATTAAAATACAATGAAAGTGTTTTCCTTATGTATCAATTAGATGTGACTGTGTACTGTGGCCTACTGAAAAATGTGGAAATATGTTAATATGCAAATAAGTTAACCTGTGGAACATTACAAGATGACTCTTAAACGCAGGTGTACCATTATTTTGAATTTACTTGAGTTGGCAGTACACCCCTGAATGCATAACAAAATCCACAAAATCTCAGGAAATAAATATTCTTTATTGGACAGTAAAAAGGTAATTTGAATTTTTCTGCTGAAAATATTGAGCATTTACCATGTTGAAAGCTTTCATATGCCCAAGAGTGGTATATATCCTAAGAGTGAACTTTTCCTGTAAAACACTGCTGTTCTTCTGGTTGCATAAATTACAAATGTAGGGACAGTAGGTTTTACTTAATCTCTTACTATTCGGTTCTTTTTTAAGATAATTTCCATCCTCTTCTCTTTATCCGCCCAGTTAAATGTATAATCTAATTAACTGAAATATTTTAGCATTAGCAGTCAAATAAATATGAAGTCCGTCGTCGTTTTATTGAAATCAAAAGTTAAATCATACTGCGGTAATTTATTCCTAGAAGTAAGAGGCGCTGTTAATCAGCGAGTACCATAGAGATTAATGAAGAAAGTATTCTTGGCGACTACGTAAAAATTATGATATAGTAAAATATTTTATACAGGAAAAACTTGGGAGTGTAAAATTTCAAGAATTTAAATAAAAATTTTCCCATTAGAATACATGGGAAATTTATGCCCATTTATAATATGGTGATCTATTAATGATAGACTATATGAAGAGCTTCCTCTTCGTTTTTGAAATCTTCGTTTTTGATATCCTTTCACATTGAACTCAGTAAATTGAGATACATAAGAATCCCTTTTGCATAAGTATTTATATACCGATGGAACAGTGACATCATTCAGTATTTAGGGGTAACATGGCAACGAGAAGCTCAGAATAGAGAGAATTGGAAAGCGCTTGGAGAGGCCTGCATCCGACGTCGGATTGAAAATGGCTGATGATGATATATATATTTAATCCCACTTCTATTTTCTCCTTTGCAAATCAACAGGCACTTCGGAAAGTACCTCATATAAACGTGATGGACACTTAGATATACAAATGTATGTACAAAGAAAAGTGGGTATACGATTCCAGCTAGATTTAATAAAAAGGAATCGAAGGTGGAAAAGTTAATAGTATTAAGTAACGCAGACTTATGTCTCTATAGAAAATAAGTGCTGCTAAAATAAAATTAATTGAAAGTTGCACCCGAAATTGTTATTAAAAGCCATTACTCTGTAAGAAATACGATAAAAATCATTTGCTTCATAGACTAAAGGAATAGATAATTAGTACTGAAAAAAATTGAACCAAAGCATAATATAAGTTTCGTACCACTTTAAAAAATTCTATGATGGGGTAAGTAAATGTTTTAAACTATTATGTGTTTGAGTCAAATCTTCCCTAAGTACGCTTTGACCTTAACAATTAAGCTACGATTTTCTACAAATGAAGTTAACTGTAAGTTACATATTTCATCCCAGCTAAAAAAATAATTTGCAAGAACATGTGATTAACTGCTGAACGATAATGCTCTAAGGGTTGATTTTATTAAAAAAAATCTCATATAAGTTGGTTTAGAGCACCAATAATTCAATGTGCTAAGTATAATAAAAATCTCACTACCTTGTTTCTCGGAATTATTTTGTGCGTTTGTTATTTATGCAGAATTGTTTTTTTAAACTATCGTCGAAAGGACGAAAAAAAGATATAATCGGATAAGGCAAGAGAACATTAGGCCGGGCGCCCATAGAGGCGGAATCGTGACGACGGTGATATAAGTATTATAGGTATTTTATATGGACTGACGCCAAAAGAAGTGCGCTATGGTGTATAACTCAACGACTCCGCTTACATCGTGTTCCATTTTCGCCATGTCCATGTTGTACTATCTTTCCTGAAATATTCGCAAAAATTATGAGAATTCAATTACCGCATATAATTAAAGTCATTAATGATAGTAAATTATAATTACGTGCGTGTGTGCGATACGTGTAGGTGATTAGTTACTTCCGCGAGATTCCGGGAGACTAATTAAATTATGGTTTTCCAACATGCAGCCAGAATGCGGCCCGCTGAAGGTTTGAAACCGTACAGCCGGTCTTCTCAAAGTTTGGTAAATAGATTTCGATCTCAGAAACTTGTATCCTTTAATGGATAGTGCAGCACAGAGCCGCGCCATTCTATGGGTGCAAGGGGTGCATCGCACCCTGACGGCGGCATCTAAAGGGTGGCAGTAGAAGCGTAGCCAACCATTACTATTATTACAGCAACATTAGCTATAGTAGGTTATTTACATTAGTTATACTATAGCTATGCGTGTTTTTCGACACTGCCGGAGACTGTTGCTTCTAGGATAATGATACTCAAATGTGAACTATTAATTCGTAATGTACATTCATTTTGTCGGGATACAGAATACGCATAAGTAGTTGTTTTTGTACCAATGCAAGCAGGGGAGGGAAGTCAAAACAGCAATGCTCTTTCAAAGTCGTACAGAATAATTTTTAGCTGCAAATAAGGAAATGTGTGGTTTTGATATTTAAGTTTAAGGAGCGGAGAATTATGTTCACCCCCGGGCTGCAGATGGGCTAGGCGCGGCACTGGTGCAGCACAATGAAAACCTCATTCGTTGAAATTATTCTTGTTTTGATTAAAAATTAACTCATGTAATATATGCGTATTATTCTGTTTTTGTACAAATTTTCTGTGATAATAAGATATACAATCCTCGGTCTGCGTGTAACTTGGATTGCTAGTGTTTTGCAACACGAGGAAAAACAAAATGTTAACTTGATATAGGAGCGAGGTCTTGGAATATGAGCAATAAATAGAGTACGTATATGCAGATTTGTTTGCCGAGAGACACGAGATGAATGCTTTCCTAATGATCATTATTATGTATATGAAAATTTTTAGGATTTGTAAGTAACCATGATCATATTATCCTTTCTTACGTACGAATTATAAAATTATCTCGTTATGAGTATTGAGCTCTTTGATACTAGAAGCCGCGCACAGAATTGTGATTTACTGTTGATCCAATGAAGAGTTATTGGTAATTCTGTGAATCATATCGTATGATCAAAGCGCTGAATATGATGAAGATACTAAATGTTTACTTCAATGTTTGAAATAATATATAATAGATGTGTGATGCTAAATATCTTAAGTCGTTAATGCTGTTGGTAAGTTTTGTGCTGGTATTTCTGAAAGCTTTAGAAATAATGGAGAATGTGTCTAATTCGGGTTAAGAGATATCGTTATCTGTTCTCGATAGATGCTACGGTATACGAGGAATAAGACAAAAATATGACGTCATTATTTATCAGGTGTCCAAGAAAAACAGCCGATTTGGTCTGGTGTCGTAGACTAATGCAAGAGCGCAAAGGACATATAGGGAATATTAACCGAAAAAAAGTGTCTCTTTCTAAACAATTTTCTCATTCAGTAGTTGAGAGAGGGTAAAGGAAAAGCTTAAATACAGAAAATGGAAATGAAATGCCAGTTGGCGAAGTGGTAAGGAATCTCGCTGCAAAGTCTACATAGCCGGGTTCAAAACTGAAAGAAGGAAAATATTTATCCCAAGAGAAATATAAGGAGTTTGACCTGACCTGACAGCATCGCAACGCATTTCATTTCACTTCACCTCTCCCGGCAAGAGCAAGAGCAAGAGCAAGAGCAAGAGCAAGAGCAAGAGCAAGAGCAAGAGCAAGAGCAAGAGCAAGAGCAAGAGCAAGAGCAAGAGCAAGAGCAAATTTTTTTATCCCAGGTGTCTTAAAAAGGCAAAAAGTTTTCTCCCTTCAACCCTTCTCACACTACCTTTTCCCACTCTCTCTTTCTTCCTTTCTCCCTGTCCCTACGTAGCCTCTAACCCGCCAATTACTTAGCCTCTATCCCCCAGTATTTATTTTCTAGGAAAATTATTTCCCTCATGTGGATTCGAAACCTGAATCCCCGATCTACCACTCGTAGCCAATTGAGTCTGTGGCTTTAACCACTCAGCCACTATCTTACATGAATGATCGTATGTATGTTAGGCATTTCTTGTTTCCACTTGCGATTCTTTGCATAAAATGTTTCTCCATGCAGTCTTAATAAAATCCTTTCCTTAAGATGGGTTCGAACCCTGATAACATGATATCAGAGCTTGCGTGTCCCTAACCACTCGCCCACCGTCTGCATTTACGAAGTTTAACTTATCAGCGATTTATCTAACGTAGGAAATTTATTTTTGAAAACTTTTTACTTTTAATTATGGAAAATATAAGGTTCCACGGGGATTTGAACCGCATTTCCCACCACCCTAGCATTCAAGACTTCTTAACCACTCAACCACGCCAACATAATGCATACTGCAAAAAGGTTTCCATTAAGTATATGTAGGGTGAAAATCTTCTAGCTCCTTTATCCTTTGTTATTTCTTGTTTTGATGAGAAAGTTTTCTTTTCGCGCTTACCGGTCAACTTTTTAATCTCGTCCTCATTTAGAGATGAAATAATTTAATAATAATAGAATTTTTATAAATTGACTAGTATTTTGTTAACAGTTTGAAAGGGAATCACTGATAATGTCATCTATGATTTTTAGTTCGATTATCTAGGTGACGTGGATTCATTGACCGGTTTCCTGCACTGCTTTGCCTTAGAACGAATGCAAGGTAAAAATGAGATTTTCATAAATTTTTATAATTTTTGCGAACCTCTTTTTATCCTTAAAAGATCGTTATACAGCATATTTATTTTACAATTTGTTGTCTTTATTAGAAATATTTATAAAATGCATTTTTTTGAAATAGGTCAGCACGGTTGAGTTTAGCATCATTTTGAAATTTGCAGAATTATTTCCGGGAGCTAAGAAACACAGATATCAGAATGACAATTTTGAGAAAAAGCAATTCATTTTATTTAATATGTTATTGCTAATGTTTAAAAATGAGAAATTGGTAATGAGGTCGAAGGGGAGCAGAGCAGAGCAAACTCTATCTTCTATTCTTCTACCGCGCAAACAATGGCAAGGTTGTTGAACTGAACAAGGAATCACCTTGTATCCTTAGGAAATGTCCACCTGTAAAAGGATCAGAAAATGAATAATAATAAAAGTGATTGACATCAAAAGGTTTCTTCATATAAGAGTAGGAGTCTGTGACCAATTTGATGATATGAGACTTTTATTCAGATTCTTTATTTGTCGATTTTTTCAATATATAATCAATATTTTTCAAATATTCTTTATATATAATCGCAAAAACGGTAATATTTTGAAATCTTATATAAAATATGAATTCAATCAGTCAAAAAAGAGAGCAATTCCATATTTCTATAGAAAAACGTTGTGGCTTGTGTTACTGACGGATCAGCATAGTAATATAAGGTAGACTATTTGATTGTAAGAATAAATTTCATTACACTTACGAAATACACTATGTGAAATGCGGTACGTTTTGTGCAGCTTTAATGGTTAAATTTGGCAAAAACTGATCGATCAACAAATAATAATAATAATTAAATAATAAAAAATAATTGATTGATATTAATATCAATCAATTACTTTTAATCGCGGAATTGATGTTTATCATTTCCCATAATTTTGCTTATAACGGGTCAAAAGTGTTTCTCTTCCTGGAAAATCCCGGGATCGACATAATCATATTTAAAACGTATCATGAACTATATTAACTTGCATAACAATTGCTTTAATTCTCTTTTAATATCTATAAATGTATTATATCTTCTATTTCTATTTCACTGGCTTAACAGTAGCTTCAGCAGATATAATATTAGAAATCTTCGTTATTCCTTGGTTCCAAAAAATTTCGTCAGTTTTATTTCGGTATTTAAATCAGGGTTATTTAAAGGCTTGTTTCTATTAATCTCTTGAACTCCTTCCAGTTTGCGATGTCATGCGAAATAATTGATTCTCGTCACAAGAAATTATTGCCTATAAAGATCTATTTTAAGCGTACAAATATTTCTTTTCGACCCTCGAGACTTGGTTCTAAATGAAATATTTGTAGAACTATGGGGGGAAGGGGGACTTTAGCCGGTATGCGCACTGGGTGCGCGCTTGATTTAAATATTTCTATGATGACATGTATTACCTTAGGATAAACTAAACCTTATTCCCACACTAATAAGGCTTTCAGTTACTGAGAGTTAGCACTTTTTATTTGAATGAACGAGTCCATTACCCGAGTTGGTTTGCTAGTATTCTGAGATTTTTTAAGGAATTATTCAGAGATTTTCCGGGAAGAGAGAAATTTCCGAGAAATCCATTCCATATCTATTTTATTGTTTGTGTGTTTTCTATGTGTGTACCATATGTGATTTCCTTCCTTAAACCTCAGGAAAGATATATACCATTTAGATTACCCAGGAAGAGAGAATTTCCCAGAAAAACTAAATGAGCTATATCTTTACAGAGATTCAGGGAAGAAAACCCGACATGGTATCCAGACACATTCATAATTAAATGGATATGTTGTGTATGAAATCGCTTCAAACAACTGATTGGGGTTCTAACCTAGAATGTGAAACTTGGAATGAAGCAATCTGATTCCGATTACAATAGCAATGAGATTTCTCGAATTCCTACTTCTCTTTGGATTATAGAGACTGAATCTTACTATAAAAAGTAATTGAACTTTTCAAATTATTGCGGATGCGCAGTAGTCTTCTATAGATGTCTGTCAAAGTGGCAAGGAATGGAGTTTACCACTTTATCGTTCAAGAAGTTGGAACTTAATTCATTCAAAAATAGAGAATATTTTTGATTAAAGATGACTAGAAGATATCTTTGGCGGATTTTTATCTAGAGTCAATATTAACTGAAATTTGTAACCTGCTAAATGAGGTCAAAGGAATACAAATATTAACCAATACAACTGTGAGGAGATGCCCTCTGAAAATTAATGAAACTGCTTATTTTTCTCTTACTAGACCTTTTCAAATACTTTTGCATGGTGTGGAATTCATTTTAAGTAGGCTTGATCACAGACTTGGAAATGGTCCAATATGGGGCAGCTTCGTTCATATTCTGAGATCTTAGGTTCAACAGTAGTGTTTTGTAAATGATACCTCATGCAACATCGGTTTAAGGTGAGGATATTACCAACAGTAACTTTAAAAATTTCAGCAGCAAAGATCTCATCGACAAAGATTACCTAATGAATACAGCTAGGTAAGAGCATGGACTCAAAACTGACAAGGAATGAAGTTAAAAAATTTCTAAAATAGATAGTAACTTCTAGTCATTTTTCTGTAGAACATTGGAGTATAGACTTGACAGCTATATCAAGGGACTTTTGAGGTAATAATCCCCTACCACTGGCCACTGGCAGCTTGCAAGGTAAATATGTAAACGAAACTCAGTCTGCAGTGATCCCTTAAATTTTAATCAAATTGCACATTTCCAAAAATTAACTAAAAACTACAAGTAAAACTATCTTGATCCCAACTATAAGACCAGAAACACTTATCTCTGAAACTAATATTAAAGGATGAATTACCAGTAAAAAGCAACCTTTACAAAATAAAAATATCTATGTAACTCCATCATTGCTATAAATTTTCTGTACCTCAAATGATGTATCTTCTAACTAACCCTGCTTGGTAAAAATATTATCCAATAGACATCGGAATAATGATTAATGAAGGAACGAATGCAAGGTAAAAATGAGATTTTCATAAATTTTTATAATTTTTGCGAACCTCTTTTTATCCTTAAAAGATCGTTATACAGCATATTTATTTTACAATTTGTTGTCTTTATTAGAAATATTTATAAAATGCATTTTTTTGAAATAGGTCAGCACGGTTGAGTTTAGCATCATTTTGAAATTTGCAGAATTATTTCCGGGAGCTAAGAAACACAGATATCAGAATGACAATTTTGAGAAAAAGCAATTCATTTTATTTAATATGTTATTGCTAATGTTTAAAAATGAGAAATTGGTAATGAGGTCGAAGGGGAGCAGAGCAGAGCAAACTCTATCTTCTATTCTTCTACCGCGCAAACAATGGCAAGGTTGTTGAACTGAACAAGGAATCACCTTGTATCCTTAGGAAATGTCCACCTGTAAAAGGATCAGAAAATGAATAATAATAAAAGTGATTGACATCAAAAGGTTTCTTCATATAAGAGTAGGAGTCTGTGACCAATTTGATGATATGAGACTTTTATTCAGATTCTTTATTTGTCGATTTTTTCAATGTACATACATATAATCAATATTTTTCAAATATTCTTTATATATAATCGCAAAAACGGTAATATTTTGAAATCTTATATAAAATATGAATTCAATCAGTCAAAAAAGAGAGCAATTCCATATTTCTATAGAAAAACGTTGTGGCTTGTGTNATACATGCCTCAAGATTTACCTGAAAGAAAGGGGCCTCTGAAAAATAAAACATATATTAAGCAAAAGAACCAGCAGTGCTATTACTTAAAGAAATGTCAGATACAAATAGTATAGGGAATAATAATAGTTAACTAATAGAGCATGAAGCTGTAATGAAATAATACAATACAAACCTTAAAAATGTATGATTAATTGTGCATCACATATTTCATGATTGAAAAAAATAGATAAGGTCTTTATTTGGGTATGATTGAGACAAAGTGACTCTTCTATCATACCCATATGGCATATACACAGTATAGAGACCTTTGAAAATTTACCACAGTTAGCAGTAATAATTACAATCATGGAATTTGAGTTACTGTGAGTCTGAAAGAAAGATTAAGGACAACAACATATTAGGGAGAGCAAAACAAATACAGGTATAAAAAATTTGATCAGATCTTTCATTTCCCAAGAAAAAACAACACTAGGAAGAGCAATACTATAACTATTTCAGAAAATAACAGTCATAAAAATTAATGCCTAGACAACAGACTTTATGATAAATCTGTGATATCTCTGAAATAATAAACCTATGATAACTGAAAAATTCCACACAATATAAAAAACATCATCATAATGAACTATTAATTACTCTTAGCAAAGATCAAGAAACATACGGTGTAAATAGCAGGCGATGACAAACTAACGTATTTATATTAGAGCATGAAGCTGTTCTAGAATAACTAATGACTAATATAAAACATGGGAAAAATGACATTGCAAATCTAGAGGTATCTAAGGGAAAAAATCAAGACAAAGCAATACACATGAAAAAATATATATGGAATGATCAACAGCATCTAGAATGGCCCAAAGAAGTGTTTGCATTACCCTTGCAAGAGCCTGAAAGAAAAGATTATTAAAACAAAAATGTAGAATGTATAACTGAACAGTTATACTTAGAAAACCTGACACTAGAAGCACAATAGCATTAATGTTTTTAAAAGCACTAAAAGAACAAAAACAATGAAAAATGACTTAGCAATAACCATCAAGATGAGTAAAAATACCATGTATTTATCAATTCAATAAAATAAGAAAACTGAAAGAAACATACATTTTAAGGAAATCTGTAGAAATTAGGGAAAACCTACAACTAACAATACATTCACTTCTATTAAACATCATAAGTAGTAACAGACCGCAGAAGTTCATAAATGAACAGAATAAGTATTTCTTAAAAAATACGGAGAGGAATATTTACATACATTAAACTCTGTATAATGATTATCAGACACTAGATTACAAGCCATAAGATAGTATGCAATACTTAATGATCATCATAGCCTAATACTATGAGTAAATACTACTACTAATACATTATAAGTAAATTAATACTTTATAATTATCATAGCTAATCTTTTATAGCTTATGCCCTAATGAATGCATATTCTCCCTAAAAATGCAGGTATTACCCACTAAGACGTGATAGAGTATGAAGTGAACCTCAATCATTTGAAGAGACCAATCAAGAACGAACCAAACAACCAGAATGAAAGAATGAATACCAATGCCAATTGATGACGAGAAAACTGGACAAACCCATATATTATTCTAGGCAAGCCTGCCAACCAGAATTCCTTAGAAGTTGTCAACAAAGTGCCTTCACAATGTATGTACCAAATACAACTTTAAAAATTAAATGTCCACAAAGAAGAAAAGCAAGCAAACAATGGAATTTATTAAAATCACAAATACCGTAAGATTTAATCATGTTGAATGAATTAGAATTATAAATTATTAGAGGGGCCCCTCTATGAACATTGTTCTACTTATTTATATATAGTACTTATATTACATTCTTACACTATTGAGAACTTGATCAAGTATCTCATACGCTTGCCATTAAAGACAAGCTGAAGAAACTAGAGCACAGGATTATAAGTAAACATTTTTTTCACAATCATGAGGAGAAAGTATCAGCTAATTATCACTACCCTAATTCAAAATAATTTCATTAGAAGAAATGAAATATGATAATCCAAATATAATACTACTATATACTAAAGTAACAATGAAGGATGATGAAAAGCAAATGAGATGTTCAACTCTGAAACAAAATCAAGGTATAAAAACATCACAATAAATTTACACTAAATTATAAATAGCACATGTGCAAAAAATATTCTGCATTCTAAAATTATTATAGAACTAATAAACACAAGAACCCATTTCTTTGAAAGTGATAGAAAGAATAAAATACTTCAATTTGAAATCAGCAATACTGATATGTACCAGCTGTGAAAGGGAAGATTAGTGCTTTCCAAGTTACTCACTAAAACTATTTTCCTAAAAACCTAGTTTCGAAATAGACCAATAAAAATTAATATTAAAAGCAGTAGCAATCTAAGATGAGTCAACATTAACTAAAATTTTTGCTGTAACTGTAATATTATTATTATTATTATTATTACAAAAATAGCAATACAAATAACTCATTTAATCAACAGAATTTTGTTCTTAAAATTCAGTATGATTAAAAGTATAACTGATAGTATCACTTTAATATAATTCAACAAATCTTGTCAACAGGCATAATTTTTATTACAAAGAGAAAACAATAACAGTATAACAATAGGATTAAAGGGTAAAGTGCATTCTGTTTTGAAAGGTGATTAAATTCTATAAGTATTGGAAAATACAAGACATTCATGGTAAGTCCTTAGAAATCTGTTACAAAATATGCAATATGAAAATCTTGCACAATGTTTCTGGCCAAACCTTTCATAATTAATTAGGTAAATTAGTGCCTAATACAAAAATCTGAAGTAACCCACTAAGAAAGAAATAATTCTTTGAGTCTTGTGTCAGGAAATGATGGGTGGAGATGCATGGAAAGGACTTTGCAGGAAAAAGAATTAGATCACTTAAATACATGTGGATTATGCCACAATGAAGTGTTTTGCTGCCCATGGTTTGGATGATTGCTGTACTGCAAGAGGTCAATGCTCCCTGTCTTCAATGCTAGAACTGCTGTGCCTTTGCTGTTTCTTACCTCATGCACTGGCATTCCAAAGCAATGGAAGGGGGACCTTTTTGAAAGGTTTTTGACTTCCATCTCCAGCACATAGATCTGCATTGTTATGGCCGTATGAAGTGCATGGAAGTAATTTGATAGAAAAACAAAGCAAAGGGGGAATTAGCAAATCAAGGAATAAATCCTGGTACATAAATCTCGTAAGTTCTACAAAAAATGCATTTCCTTCCAAAGATGGTCTTTGGCAGGCCTATGATAAATTATGGTTTCTTGCAATCAGAAATCTGCAGTCTTCTCACTGGCATCCTTTGACTGAAGCTGGTTTCTATTTATCTATTGAAACAACCACATTTTAGCCTCTAATGCAGAGAGCATTGTTTCTATGCATCCAATCAAAACATTTGTGAGTCTCTTTCCTAGGTAGCTCCTGGTATTTTCCAATTCACACTATCTCTGCAAAAAAAACAAGGATACAACTATGAGGAGGTACTTAAAAATATAATAATTACCAAAATATTCCTTTGCTGCAAATGCAAAGGAAGACAATTACCTGAAGAGGATGCACACTTTCATTCAGTTGAGCAACACTAATACTGATGGAATTGCAATCTCTATCTTGTCATACTCGAGGAGTTTGTAAACCTTGAATGCGATGAGCCCAAAAGCCTCCAAATGAGATCTTTCTTAAGTACTTCCCCTGTGGTTGTGAGATCTAATATCTCCTCAGAACTCTGTGGCAGAAGGATTCCCATACATGCTAACAGAATCCTTAAGTGTGGGTTATTCCAGCATAACACTGCTGAAGATAAAATGCCCAATCCAAACCACCATGAACAAAAAGGAAGATGGGATTATGGGTGAAAACCCAGGAGTCGCCAATACCATACACTTTGCATCCCGTATTTTCTAAGTTCAGATCACATTAGTGTCACCACTTGGTGGTCTGGAATCAATGTTTTGATGGTTAAATTAGATATGGGCACAGATTAAAAGCTAAATCACTTGTGGTTATGATGGCTGTTCTGCAGCAAAGTACAGGAAGTCACTTCTCCTGGCCTACAGTGTAGGAACCTCCATTCCTCTGCCTTTTCTGCCCTCTAGTGGCAGCATTCCCAAATTGTAAAAGTAAGACCACAGAAAATAATGTCCCCGAGTTTCAGAAAGTCTTCACGGGAGACTAACCGGATTGTTTCTTGGTGTAGAACCAACGTTTCGGCCACTTTCACCGTGGCCATCTTCAGGGTGTATCCCTCAGCGGGTAATGCCGATATTCGCCTAAATGCTCTCTTTATATATCTAACAAAGGGAAGGAGCCGCTTGTTTTCCTTTCATTTCCTTTCAACGAAATCTTTTAATGTCCCAGAGCCTCTACAATACAGCAAATGCTACACATCCAGTGGTTGCTGGCACAATTTCATACTAAAAGATGGGCATATCCATGCTGTAAAAAGATTATTTTTGGTAAACATTCAATTTTTGAGAAATACCTTTAAGAATTAAATTTTGTCAGATGTCTATCTTTAGAATCATATAATTTATGTGAACTGAATAAGGATATGTATCTATACATATGCATATACTTATATAGGATTTCATACATCTCTTACCTTTGCCAAGATTCTTGAACAGGAATGATATGGAGAAATTCCTCCAAGAAACCACTGTAGCATAAACATTCATACAGAATATATCTATTTCTTCTTTGACAGATTGCCTTTGAACATGGAGTCAACTAATTTACTTGGATTCCCCATGAAAAAAAAATCATTCATTACTACAACTACAAAAGTTAAAATCTATTGTAAATATCTCTTAGATATGAATAACAATAAATAAGGAGACAGCAGGAAATTAATATTGTAGAAAATAAAAATATTTACAAAAGAAATATTCCTGTTCATGAAATATTGTATGTTAATTGTAAATATTCAATGTGTAGCAGTAAAAATGTCAACATCATTTTACTTTAAACATTAAATTTATTTGGCTAAATAATCCTAGGATGAAAAACTTTTAAAGACAAAGTTCTGTATTCTTGAATTTTATTTATCAGATCAACACAGTTTTCCTCAAATTTCGAAAGATTCCTTTAATACAGTCAGAGAGACATAAAAAAATGTATGTTAAAAACATAGAATATGGCTTATATAAAACAATTGAACTTCATCAATTTTGTGAATTACTCCATGATAAATGAGGTTTTAAAATCAACTTTGAGATTAATTCTGGCTGTCTATAAAACAATTATTTGTCCTTTGATCTTTAACATATAACAAAAACAACATGCAAAAATAGATCTGAAATGATAGGAACAAGTGCTGAATGATCAACAGGCAGAATACTAGACAATTTTATGCAAGAATTCCTAGTTGAATTAAATTTGAAGTTTAGATAGGAAATAATTACTCAACCAAAATAACAAGAGAATTCAAGAAATCATTCAAAAGCAATAAACTGTATACCATTTTCCTAACTTTTCATACAAAAACATTTCCTGGTATAATAGCAAGAACTATCACTATCTAAATCATAGATACCTATGTTTGAGGATTCCAAGCATTGATAACTCATTAACACTAGTAGTGTGCTAGTATATGATTTATGAATAATTACCTAATGGAAAGTACAAAAGAATATGATGGTCAAGAAATACCTTTGATATTTCCTGCAAGCTAAGTGAATTACATTTCAGTAAGTAGTAAAACAGTAACATGCTACGTAGTCTCAAGCAAATAGTCCTAACTATTGAGGATGATTTCGGGATAGCATTTAGCAATACAGAGAATTTAACCTCAATCTAAGAAACCTGGAAAGAAGAACTAGCTGAAAACCTCAAACTCAATGACCATAAGAATCCTGAATATAGCGTGTATGGGAATAACTAGTTGTAGAATTCTAGTTTTTTATTTAATTGCCTATTTTCATAGGTATTCTAATTCATATTTTAGTTCTGAAAAAACAAAAGCAGGGACAATCAACTAAAAATTTTGACAATGCCTAACAAGAATTATTTAACATAATTTCCATTTTTATTTTATACTTTGGATACAAGAAACTACAATACAAGGATATTATGAAATTATGATAATGACAATGAACAATCTATTCTACCAATACTGTTATAAATATTATACCATTCCACCTACTGATTCTAAAATGTTTATCACAAAAATCAGTGAACCAAGATCCACCACCATATCACACCAGCACATTCAGCTCCCTCAATCACAATCACTCATTCAATTCTTTCACATTCCAACACCAAGTAACTGATGTCATGCCTGAAACTGTCCTTTTGTTAAAACTGATTCCACATTATTGTGATATCTCTCTATTATTACCCCTTCTTTAATAAACCCCTGATGTTTCTTATTTCTAATCTCAGCCTATTTGCTAAAAGCCTTTCATATGATTTACCATTCTATTCAATACCTTGACTTTGATTTCCTGAATGATCAGCTCTCAAAACACACACACACACACACACACACACACAATTCTTTCACATGCAAAGAGAGATAATAAAAATTTTAAACCACACCAAAAAATAAAAATACCATACACCAAGTATAGAAAATAAAAATGGAATCCATCTCTTACATACTTGTTTATTCAATATAAAAATTGAGATCTCTTCTTGCTTTTTTCATCGAAGGGAACATTTCTTGGATGAAAAAGGTTTTATCTTCAGAAATGATGATTTTGAGAACTCTATTGTAAGTTTAATCAATTAAGAAATATAAAAAAATATTGCATTTCTTGTTTGCTAAATGTGAGTTTAAATTTAAAACTGGTTACTTCAAACTTCAAAAAATTCTTTTAAGTTTATTCTTTCTTTATGTAACAAAATGTCTTATAGCCCGAAATTAACTTTTTGAAGCAATTACTGCTGGACAAATATGATATAAAGTAAAATAAATCCACCTTATAGTTAAGTACTCTTGAGCTTATTATAGGATAATAATTGCAGTTTTGAATGTGGCTCAACAATATAGAAATAGATTTATGAATTGTATAGTTATGAAGTTAAATCTAAGATAACGTTGTCTGAACATCTTAAGAAAATGGTAATGGTGGCCCGCACTCATAATATATATTTTTACCGACATATTTATTAGTTCAATATAAACTTGAAGAAAGTAAAACTTTTTCAATTGAAATCATCTAAAGAAACCGAGACAGTATGTAAAAATTATACTTCTCCAATGTGCGTTAACGATATGCATACTTTATACATATTCTTCTAGACACCAAAGTAAATGATGCGTAGGTAATAGATGCCTCTGTGCAATATTATTTATGATTCTAATATGTGAAAGGAAATTTAAAAGAAAAACGCGAAAACTACCAATACTCTGTATGTAAATGTATTAATTTTATTTGTTTTAGATCTCTCTGATAAAATTATCGTAACAGTTCATCATAGCTCAATGTATTGACCTAGCTTTATAGGGCACACTTGTGCTCGTCACAAACTGCACTCTCTCACACGGCGGTCGTGACTTCAAACCTATTGAAATTAATCAAGGCCCTTTTCATTTTAGATAGCCCAATTTGGGGCTCATCTATGCACTCCAGATATTTTAACTAGTTTTTGATCCTACGGCTTGATTCCTATTAACGCGAAAGAAACAATACTCGCTGATTTCAACTCGATTCGCAGACACGAATTATCTTAAAAGGGGTTGATAACGTTTTAGAAAACTCGCGATTAATGGTAACGACCACCTCGATTAAATATATGTCTAGTTCCGTTTATAGTAAAGTTATTTCACTCTTTATTACCTCTGCCGATAATAAATTTTTACAGTAATTAAAAGCTTGTGTGGTACAGTACTAAAGGACACAGGCATAGTATCGAAAATGTTGGAGCAAAAATTGATCGCTAAAATTTTAATGAGTACTTCCAGCTGCTAAACATTAAATTTCTGAAGATTTAGGTTTTACCTATATTCACATTAATAAATCTCATGTGAAATTAAGTTATTTGATATCGTTCGTCAATACAAAACCATACAACAGATTATAGGCCGGTCATAGTCATAGATACTGATAGTATGGAGATTACACCAGGCTGGTCATCGCTGAAATTGTAATTCTCTCTAATAAAAGTCCTTACAAAAAAAATATATATTTTTATATATAAAAGTATTTACAAGTATCATAGTGTATATTTTACCAATCGACTTATAATAGTCAAACCTCTAAGAAGGGATAATCGAATGCACCGAGCGGAGGTGATTTGAAGTGCCTAACATTTCTTCCCTATTCAGTACGTTCGCTAAATGAAATTCGATCAATAAAAATTACTGACAATGTTCCAATTTAAATCAGTAATTTTCTTAAACGATGAGCGTTTGATGAAGGCTAAGGATATATATACCTAGACTTAAGTCGTTCGTGAAATTTAACCGTTCGAATTAAAGCAGCAATTTAGATTGATAATGTTAAACTGGACCACGCGATTCGGAAGAGCAATCAAGTATGCATTAAACGATCTCTACAGGTTCATAAGCACAACTTAAATGTACCTACGAAATAAACCGCGATTTCTTAAGTTTTACTGAACTCTATGAAAGATACGTACAGCGTTCCTAATATATTAGAGAAGATGAGACCAAGGGTAGAATGCGAGAAAACTTAATTATCAAAAGAAAAGTCTGTCTGAACGAGCAAAATTAGAAATTGTGAGAGATCGATTAAACTAGAAATTAAAAGACTTACCCTCAAGAACCTCGGTGTTTTTGGCTGAGCTTTGCAGCGGAGGAAACGCACTGCGACGACTGGTAAAAGAAACCTCTCGAAAGTCACACTCATTTCCCTCAGTGAATGGCTTCTCCATCTCTTTTTCCTAACCCACGGCGTCTCCACCGAAATTTCCGATGAGGGAAATACTGCTATCCACCTGCGTAACGTTTGAGAAGTATTTCAGATAAAGTTCGTTGAAGCATATTTAGTTAGACACGGCATCGCTTTGATCAAGACGTTGGTAGAAATAAATGAGGACAAATGATGAATTTTACCAAAGTTCTGGTAAGGTCATGACTTCGCAACCCTCGACGACTGTTCCTCACGTCCTCTCGCTTCGAAAGTCACGGCCAGACTAAACTGAGGAAAGGAAGGGCGAATACCACTTCAGCCTTTTCTGCCTTCAACCTAAGGGATAGCAAAATTGCTAGTGGATGACGAATTTTAGATGATGGGGAAGCTTTCATTATCGGTAGGTCAAATGTACTCATTCGGTCTTCCAACGAAATGACATGGAACCAACAAACCGCACTTTCATGTGCCTACATTCCTAAAGTTTTTAATCGATATACGACTTAAAACGGATTCAATCGCAAAGTTAACCTAAGTACAACATCTGAACTTTATTCTCGCTTGAAGTAATAAACAGGACTGACAAAAAATATATATTATTGATTTGTACATTTGTTTGAAACAGTGACGGACGCCTGAAATGGTTGCTTGTGGTCAAATGCCGGAGGTACCTCAACTCTGATTTGGGATCTCCCATAGCCATTGAGATAATTTATCCAGTGTTTTACTGGATTAATTTACTGGTTAAATAAGTACATACTTATTTGAATGGCAGAGAGCGCAAATGCATTTCTAAGACCTCGTGATGTGATTAATAACATGAAATTTATCGTAGAAATAAAATATTTCGACTATATGTTTTACATTTTGAACAATTCATTGGTTTAATCTGAGAATTACAGTAAATTTCTCACCAAGTAATTAATCAATATCCATTCACCTGATAATACGATTGATCTATATGTATATACTTTACCGCTCGATAGCGTACATTTTAATCATTGTTTCCATGGAAATTTTTTCATTTCTTTATGGTAGTAATCTTTTCAGATCCGATAGGAAAGTACTTTTTTCGAACGGCTCCCATGGAGAAGTAGAGAATCAAGTTCAAGTAGCATAATTTCTTTGAAACTATCATAGTTATGTAGAAGCAGTAGATGGTAAAGTGCATCGACTATTGAAGTCATTTGGCTACCATAGTTATCCTCTTTTTTTACATGCGATCAAGAAACGATGGATTTTAGTGGCCCTTTCCGCTAGTGTTGTACCATCACGCATTAACGGTTTGTCTTTCGAAGTACTTAAAATTTTTCTGAATGTAGAAAGTTGTGATTAGTAAACAATTATTACCTTTATTTACCGGGTAGCTTAATAGGGCTGCGCGTTCGCCTTTAATATAAACGACCCTGGGTTCGATTCCCATGTGAGGGCCCATATGTGAAATCACCTTATTTGTCGAAGCACTTTTAACAATACCACTTTATTTTTATACTTTATTACGTTAGCTCGTAGGCGAATCATAATTTAGTTTTGCTGAAGTAATTAAATAAGCGAATAAGTAAATAGAACATCTAGTCCAACGAAACAACAGATGAGTAATTTGGTATACTCCTGCTGTAGAAATATTACTTTTATGGTAAGCCATAGTCCTTTTTTAGATCTTCCAACGATTTACTTTATAAACCATTTATTTTGTAACTATCGCTAAGAAGGTTTCCGAAAAGGCTTTGTTGCAACAATTCCCTTAGATTGTCAGTGAAGAATATTTCTCATTTTCTCCCGCGCACCATTACAGGCTCCAAAATACGATATAAAGCGGGCCTTGTTTGCCAGGGGAAATAATTAGTCAAACCTTGGAGATATATAATGGTCGCGGCTGAAAGAAACTCAACGGATACTTTAAGCAATAGTTATGGGGAAAGGAGAGTTATGGCCTCGGAAAACACACGATAGCGGTTTGGAACCAGGGACAAATCGGATAGCCTTTGGGGTGATTCTTACGAAATCACCTCCAGGATGGTATTGACTTGGTTGTGAAGGAAGATGTATAATAAAATTCTCCTTATTCTACATTTCTTATGTTTATTTCATTAATAATCGTATAAACTGTGAGTACTAGTATTCTTGGATTACCATGCAACTGCTGTTCAGAGGATGAACACATTTGTGAAAATTAATTTAAAATTCCATTCAATTTTCCCAATATCTTTCAATGGAACAGAACACTCATTGTCGTCCCTGAAAATTTGACATATGGAACCATATGGGGTAACGCGAAAAGGGAAAACCATGTGGGATGCCACGATACCATCACAAGAAAAGATAATACCATTTTCGCAAGCTCTTCTGCGTCGATTATACGTAAACGATTTTGACTAGAATTCACCAGAATAGTATTTATCGCAAATATGAAAGAATGAGGGTTAACCATTATTTAACTAATGCTATTAACACCCAAAAACAATGAATGTACTTAACTTTTAGTCCTTCACGATTCTACGAATTCCAACAAAAGATGCATTTGGTTCTACTTTCCTACCAATCGTGGTTCAAACCTTAACTTATTTATATTTGAAAATAATCATTAACGATATACATACCTTTATTACCTATAAATCGTGGTTCAGACCCTCTTTAATTCATCTTTGGAAATAATTCTTATATTTATTATTTTATTTTCCTTAGTTATCATAATTTAACAGAATATTTAACGATTACTAGGACTAATTAAGAAATCTGTAGGTTGTTAGTTTGGATATGAAAATTATCTAAGAAGATACATTTCTCAGTTCTAACTAAAAGTTATTACTTTCTTCAATATATAGCAATATATATTCTGCGGGCGACTTTAGGCCTTCAAGGCATCAATGAAAAATTTTCAAAGACGGAGAAATTCGTCGAAGTACGGAAACCTTTTCTGTGTTCTGGAAGTCAGATAGCTGCTGTAAAATACCGAGAGAACATGTTACCTTTAAATCCAATGGGTCTTAATCTTCATCTGCATAAAAACGTGGCGGAAAAATATGATAAATTCGATGCTTTCGCTGGAGATTGTGCGGATTCCTGTAATCACTAACCCATTTTTTGCCTCCGGAATCCTAGAAAATAGATTTATCTACTATTTAATTTCTATTCAGAAACCATTGGAATGCCAGATGTTACTAGAAGTATAGAGGTAAAATAGAGAAAGGTTGTTCGTTCATTAATGAGTTAATCATACGGAAAATTACTCAGAATCATAGATAAAACCTAATATTAGCTAATTACGTAACACTCTTTTTTATAATATTATTCCTTTTTATTCCTGAAATCGATTCAATAACATTTGAAGGGTTCATGAAATTACCTCAAAGACATCCTTTTGTAGTTCAAAAGTAATCTAAATTAATCCTCGCTCACTCGCTGACGCGTAAATTTACGGCGAAAATAGGAAAAGTATGAAGTCATTTATGAAGAGAGAAAGATTTTATAGGAATGAGAGACCGAAAAGTATAGTAAATCACCTAATGCAATTTTCGTAGCAGTTAGAAAAGTTATGGAATAACTATACAGGATTTGATACCCATTTAGTAATTAGAAATATAATGCGGAGATGACTGAAAAAAATTTGAATGAAAACATACATAACATTTATAGAAAAAATAAATTTAAACATCAAATATACGAATAACCCACCACGAAATATAAACTGTAACTAGATAATAACTATGCAATTTCGGAATTCTATGGACAAGATTCCAGCTTACTAAGTTAACATGGTTGAATTAATAATTTTTCAAGATCATCTCGAAACGAGATTTTTTTCCCCTCTCAGAAAAAATTTCTTAAAAAGAATGACATTCTCTCTTACGTATTTGAACTAAGAATAGTATTAAAAACCCATCTTGCTTTTGCAATCAATAGCTACCGATTATAAAATGAAAATATTCAACAACAAGTAAGTAATAGTTATTAATACCGCATTCATCCAAAATGGTGAATGGTCACGCAAAACGATTAGTAGACTTTAGTAGCTCAAACCGTGAACATTAACTCCTCAATGACAGGGCAATTTGAATGCCTTATTTATAGCGGTATAATATCCCGAAGGATATTTTAGTTGCCTTGATTTCAATGGGGAATTAGGGATCATTCGCAATGACAATACGTAGTGAGGTACTCTTTTGGTTGGCAGAAAAGTATTATTTTCCTCGGGTACAAGTCCCTGTAGTCGGAAGACTCGACAGCATATAGCTCCCCATTTTTTTCCTGCTGGGGCAACACGTTATAATATATGTTCAGAATGGTATTGCTAAGGATTTGCCGTAGATGTTAAGGTGAAAATCGAATTTGTCCTGGGATAAACAACTGACGCAGAACTGCGGAACGAGGAAGGGGAGGACATCAAATGAAAGGGCATTGGTATAAAAGCGATGACGTGACCGAAGATTTGGCCAGATGAAATCCGCAGGTGAGATATTGTTTGTGTCGTCAGGTTTTGATTCGAGTGTTGAAAGTTTAAGAAAAAATTGGATCAGTCAGAATTTTTGTGTCAAAGGAATCCGGAATCGTACCAACCTATCGAGTTTCATCATCAGAGTTTTTCCAGGAAAATTCCCACTGTTCAATTATTAAATCAAACCGAAATGTTTGACAACATCACTGCGAACCCTGGGAGCCAAGTTTCACGGTGAGCGGACAGAAAATATTTTACAGAAAAGTGCTGTGCTTCGATGTGTGAAAAGGGGATACTGTATGTGCAATATTGCAGTTCATCCAGAAGTTTTAGATAGTATGTCTTGATCGATTTTATTTCTTCCATAAGTTACGAAATATGAGGTTAAGATTGAGCTCGTTAACACAAGGGAGTACGGGAGTTATGGGTCAATTTAGGCACGAGAGAACAGCTGTCCCCCATGCCGGGGAGATTTTTTCTCACGAGCAGTGTGTGATATTAGACGGTAACAGACCTGTCGCAAACGCAAAGTCTTCACATATCATAAAGAAAAACACTTCTTAGCTTCCACAAAATATTTATTACTTGAAGACGTCAAACCTTTGATGAAACCGTTCGAATAAACTTTCTTGTGAAGTTACGAAGTGTTTTTCTTTAAGATGTACGCTCATTTCATTTTTTAAGATGTATGCTACTCATTCTATATTCATAGTTTTTACAATTCTCTCTCTCTCTCTCTCTCTCTCACAGTCGTAATGAGGTATATACCATGTTATCGCTTATTTTCCTCTTGGTTTCATCATTGTCTTGACTCAGCGTTTTATAATGATTAGCGGTGCTTCGCAAAATCCAGAGGTTGGATGTTTTTAAATAGTCTTTCGAGTGACGACAATAGAATAATATCGTTATAATCGATTTATTTATAATAATTGAGCATGGAATGTAAATTTTAAAACACTGAAACTTGTATCAATATTTTCATGTAGTGTTGTTAAAAGTGCTTCGACAGCTTAGGTCATTTTGCACGTGTTGGCTTCCACCGGGAATCGAACCTGGGACCGCTGTCAAAAAATTCGAACGCGCTGCCCACATCGCTAACCGGGAACCCTATATTTCTTTCATTTAGTCTAATTCAGAGATGAAATCTCTTCGTCGTCCTAAATTAGCAAGCGAATAAAACTCAAAGACAATTACGAATTTACAAATGAGTCGTATACTTTGAGACCAAAGAATGGAATCGCAAGTTGTTCTTATCTTCAGCATTTTTATACCGAGCACATTCAACTTTGTTTTGGGCAGACATTTTAAGAAATCCTAAGTGCTACTTTATTTATATTATGCTAAATGTCTATATTTAGTCGAGTTCTATATCTAGGATATTATTTCATCCTTATTTTGTAGTGCATCGATTTGGAGTAGTACGACAGAGATCCTCTAAAGAAAGCAAACATTCACCATAGGGGATTCTATCAGAAATGAAATACAATCATGAATACTCTGATAGGAAAAGCTTTACCAGGAATTTCGATACAAAACTTTTTCGCCAACAAAAAAACTTAAACGTGATCAAAAATTAAACTTGCGTGAGATGATACGCATGCAAGTGATTCTCAGGTTAGTTACTGAATGCTTGTTTCAAGTAAACGGTCTTTCAAAGGCTCGCTTTGATTCACCTTTTATCATAGAAATTTAGCATTCTACGTATAATTTGTACCTTTTTGTCGTCACTTTTTTCTAGGAAAGGAATTCAGTAATATACTCGTAATAATAATCGGTAATAATAATAATACTAATTAAAAATAATAAATAAATGAATTAAAATCTGATGCTAATTATTAACTAACTTGAGCTTGAATTTGCTTCGTTAACTTAAAAATTTATAGCAAAAGTTAAGCTAAATAATAATTAATAGGTTTTGAAAAATTCAACAAAATTTCCCCAAAACTTTTAAAAATAAGATATGTAGCTTTATACTATTCTAAGATAACCTCATGCTACTTTTTTTCTCAAGTAACAAAACACCAAAACTCCATGAAATATGTCAAGAAATTCCATGAAGTAAATCATGACAGTAGAAATCGATGAATTGTATGTACTTTGAATGACTTTAAAAAAGTAATTCTGGCTTTCGTATAACTTTCAGAAATGGAGTAATGCTGGCACAGATAGATATTATTGAAGACGAGGATGAATTTTTGGGGTCCAAGATTGATGTGGAATATATGGACTATATACACCCGCATTGGCGTCAGTATAAATCCCCAAAACCTTATCAACATTTCATTTTAGGTATCTTATATGCTATCATCTTATTCATGGGGTTGCTGGGAAATATCCTTGTTCTCACGACCTACTTTACGTAAGTAATAAATATCCTCTGTGCATAATAACTTTTGATTGCATGATGAGATATTCTAATTTGCATTGCAGAAATGTGAGATCTGTTTTAAGCTAAACGGACATAATATTTATATCTAGACTTCCATTAAAATTCATTCGAGGAGTAAATCGAGTTCCTCGAGAATAATCAATATAACCACATCATGAATGCTTCAAACTTCTCCTTATGTGAACATATTTCAAGATTTAGTAAACTCAAATTTTATTCAGAATTTGTATGTAAAAGACTTTAATTCTAACAGTCAACGATTCAGATCAATTTAGTATTCATGAAGTTTGTCAGATTGGATATGCATTTGGATATTAGTGAGTGCTGATTGAGAGTGGAGATTTCTGAAATTCTTTTCTTTTAGATCCAAGGCACTCCAAAGCCCATCGAATCTCTTCGTTGCAAATTTAGCAATATTCGACACGTTGATGATGTCAAAGTTGCCCTTTTTCGTCGTTAACTCGGTTTACGAAGGACAATTCTTTGGGAAGATTGGTTGTGATCTCTATGGGCTAGTCGGATCGTACTCTGGAATGGGGGCAGCCATTACCAATTCTGCTATTGCGTTCGATAGATATAGGTCAGTATACAAAATTGAGCCTGAAAGCAACTCAATTTCTCAAACGACACAGCATTTCCTTAGTGCTGTAAAGCAGGAATTAATTTCATTTGCCATTTCAGGACGATTGCTAAACCATTGGATGGGCGCCTCAGCATGAAAGCAGCGAAAGGTATAGTCATCGGTACCTGGCTATGGGCAACCCCGTTTTCAATACTACCATTCTTTGAGCTGTGGTCTAGATTTGCCCCAGGTAACTGTAATCACCCTATGACTTCAAGGGAATATTTTAAACATACTTTTTTTAAATTCAAAGATAGCTTTCTTTATCGCAATCTAACTATTGACCTCTCATTTTTTCGGTTTAGTGGTGATTGAAATGTTCTAAAGTGTCGTGAAATTTTAAATGTTGAGTTTCCATTTGGTTTCGATCCTATATTCATGGTGCAAGTGAGGACTGTACTTATGACACATTCATTACATGGTGTTACAGAGAACGTCATTGATCGCAATCTTTTGAATAAGTCTCCCAAATTCTTTTACTGGTACATCGTAACCCGTGTATGTGCTATCTTTTAAAACCTGTCGTACAACTGGGGGTATCCTGTCACGTCAAGCATGTAACTATCCAATTTACCAGTTATTTACCAAGTTTAAGGACCCACGGCCCCGAGAAAATTCAGTTAATAGGAAAAGAGATTATTATATGAATTAATTTTGCCCGAAAATTCTTGAATTTGATACCACACGAACTTAAAACAGATTAAAAATTTCATCTATTTCTATTTAAGCTCTTGTAAAATGTTATTTACGGCTGAAGGAGGGAGGTACTAGAGTGTTCGTTGGAATTATGCATAAAATACCTCCAAGTGAAACAACTTCTTCCACCCGCACATAAAAACGTAGTTATCCACACTACCAGAAAAGAACTCGTTAATTTACTACTTAAACCACCTACCATTAGCATTTCTTGGAAATAACGTCTGGTTCATCTCAAAAGCGGGTCTATCTATAACAGAATTACATAGGATCATAAGTATTTTAGGCCTGATATTCACATCTTGTCAGCTGAAAACCTCTGTTCCTATTCCAGAAGGATATCTGACGACCTGCTCCTTTGACTACATGACTGAAGGACAATCAACGCAAATCTTCACAATCGTCATTTTCTGTTGGGCTTACGTAATTCCGCTGGTGCTGATTGCTCTCTTTTATTCTAACATTCTCTCTCATGTTCGACAACATGAGAAGATGTTGAAGGAACAAGTAAGGAGTAATTGTTGAAATATTAGCGAAGAAAAATTTAGGAAAAAGCAGGAATAAAGAAAAACATCATCAACTATAATCGTTTTCTACGCAGGCCAAGAGGATGAATGTGAAGTCGCTGTCCCAAGGCGAAGAGAAGTCTGCTGAAATACGTATAGCTAAAGTGGCTATTTCAATCGTGTTCCTTTTCATCAGCGGATGGACTCCTTATGCTCTGGTCGCCATCATTGGTTGCTTTGGAAGTAGGTCAGTATTAGTTAGTTACATAAATAATAATAGTAATAAGGCTAATCACAGACTCAGCTTATTAAAACCCTTACTACACCAAAGAAATAACCTCTCACCAGACACAAAATTACGATTACTACATACATTAATCACTCCAATACTGCTTTATGCATGCCCAGTCACCTTCAACACCACCAAAACCAAACTAGCAAAATACGAAACCTTCTATAACAAAGGTATCCGAGCAGCCACTAACAGCAATAAATTGGTTTGACTAAGCGAGGTTAAAAAATACCATAATTTAAACACAATTAGAGATAAGGCGAAGAAAATTGTACAAAAATTCCATAAAGGAATGGTTCTTGTTAATAACCCTATTGTTCAAAATCTATAGTGCTCTGCTCCGAAGAAAAAAGGAAGATTGTTAAGTACTAACAACATTCTTAAAATACTATAACAACTCAAAAAAAATATATAAAAAAAAGAAAGTGAAAAAAAATAAAATGTTGTTAACAAAAAAATATAAAACTCAACAAAATCAACAATAATAAGAGATAAAAAAATGAAATAACAATAACAATAAAATAAATGAAACAAAAGAAAACAATGGAAGCAACACCTAAATTAGCTCATAAGTGTAAATGTGTAAAATTTTGACTTCTGTAAAGTTATATCAATGTAAATATTTCTACTAGGTCTTAAGCTAGGTCGTGATAGTATAAGTATAGAGATAAATATTACACCCCCTTGAATTTTTCCTGGCTTGGGAACGAATAAACAGTCATAATGACTTGGTGCCACTTCGTGGTAATAGTCTCCAGAGAAGAAAAGGTCAACACAAGAGGACATCAGGTAAAGATCACTTTGAATAGGTTAAACGTAATCATAAAAGACTGAAAATCCGAATTTTTCGTCACTAGTATAACGGCTAAGTAATTGGGAAGGTTGTCATAAAAAGGCAAGTTCGATGGTTTATAGAAGAGGTCCAAAGTGGTCGATATAGACCCCCAAGGGTCGATAACACATTGTTAAGGGTCGGTTACTGTTCCGGAGTCGACAAAAGATCAACTGAAAAAAATTTCAACGTTTATAATAGTTAATATTTTTTACTAAAAGAATTACATTTATCTTTTAGTAAAGCATAAAGATAGGATAAAATTGGAAGTAAAATAAATATTTAAAAACATTTACGCGTCCTTTTTGCCTTTACCGTTATAGAAGTAATTTAGAGGAGGAAGATGAAGGTGGAAGAATTCTTTAAGGGGTGGATGGAGGGGTGGTCATAAAAGTTTGTGGAATTCTAACTTAGAGGTTATAATGGTAGGATTAGTTGTTGCTGCATGCGGGGGCTAACCACAAGTAGAGTTTAGCAAAATATTATCTCTTATGCAGTGAAAAAAAACAATCTACATAATAGGTACTGAAACTATTTCTATTAACCCTTCGGGTACGCAATAAAATTGATTTGTGTAGAGATTATGAAAAATAAAAACTTCGTAAACTTTTTATTTTTCATAATCTTTAGAATGTCCTTCCACGAAGTACGGCCTTCCATGATAGAATTTATTGATTTGTGTATTCAGAATATTGACATGTCGCATTTACTTAAGTTGTTTGCCGATCTAACTAATCCCAGAAATTTCAATAAAGGACTTAAATGAGAGAGGCTATTTTTTATAACTATGGGTACAGTACAGACAAGAGGTACTTAGGGTTGTCAAATAATACGCAGATCACAACGGTTGAAAATCGGTGATCTAAATCACAATTAAGAGAGTATGGAATGAAATTATACGTTAGAGAATATACAAGTCTACTGTAGGGGCACTCAAATTGCGTTCCTTGAACCAATATCTTACAGCTCAGAAGCTAACGTTCCTGGTTTCACAGTAGTAGTTCCACACAATCTTCCATTAGGAAAGTTGATAAATGGAGGGGAAGAAAAGCGAATTTCTGCTTGAATGTACACAAATAGTGCTTTAAATAAAGTATATAAATAATAATAATAAATGTCTTTATTGGGTGAAACTGGGACTAAAGAGTCCCATCTTCCATTTAACCCTTAACGATTTAACGATAAAGCGATCGAACTACAGATTTTCTGCAAATTGTAATTCTTTAAAAAACATCGCATTATCTGCGGAATCTTTCTAGAAGCTAATGTGGGTAATAGAGGTAGAAGCTTGGTTATTCTAGAACTTAATTTTAATTGATGCCATTCGTTGAATGATAAAGATATGAGCCATAAAGCAAGGTTGACGGAGACGAGATAAATCTGGTGGACCAGTAACATTATTTGCGTAGTGTCTTCTTCTAGGAGGGAAGATTCAAGGATGAGATTAAACTACAAATATTAGAAGCTACAGAGGTTTTTATGAATGAATGGGAACTGAAGGGGAGTGGTTTATTAGGAAATACTATCAGATCAAACTAGTAGCAACGTAGCAATAACAAATTTTATGGTAGTAGAAGACTAGTGAAATCTTAGTCAAGAGATCATTGTTTCATGAGTATGAAGGTTGAACATACAGAGAGGAAGACCTTAAAATATCGGAGGCTTTTAAGGTGGATGCAGGGATATATATCATCAGGCTTGGGATAAATTAAATAAGTTGTGATGATAGACTAATGAGGAGTGGGAAAGGTTGAATAGGAATGGTATGGAGGGTAGAGTTCTGAATAATGTATTTATTGCAGGCAAGGGAAGAGGGTATACTGTAGACAGGGAAAGTGTGGTTTGAAAAGAGATAGAATGCCGACAAATCTGACTTGAGTAGCGATTCTTAGGTAGATTACAGATAAAAAGGAAGAGATTATCAGAGACTACGGAAAAAAGCGTTAAGAGGAAAATTTAGGTGAGTAATTCCGCACTAACTTGGAGCACTTGACGACTTCGACTTTTGTTTTTGCCGTAAATAATATTTTAAAGGGAGAAATTATTGAGTCAAATAACAGCGCTTGAAATCACAAACTATTCATTGCTAAAGGAATAACAAGTGTGAAAAATAGCGATATGAGTGGGACTCGAACCTCAGGTTTCCCACTTTCCGGGCAGGTATTCTAACCACTGAACTACCATGCCGCGTCTCTTCCACACTGTTATTTGGGATCAGCCGCACGACTACATCGTGCAAAGAAGTTCACCTTTCCTTAATCCTTTATTCATTGCTAAGTTTCAGTATATGATTAGATTACGGAGTAAAGCTATATTAAACTAGAATCTTCTCTGTGTTATTTTAATTCCTTTTCCACCGGAAAGTATAAATGAACAAAGGCACGCATGAGTGATTACAAATCCGGAGAAAGAGTAAAGATATTCATGGTGTTGCCTGACTTCTTGCCCTCCTAAGAAAACCTGTATTCGTGCTAAGATACTCCAAACTGAAATTTCCGAAGCAACACTTCAGTTAACCGCGCAGCTCAAGAATTGGATAAAGATGAAAACAACGCAAGTTTCATGACCGCAGATTCTTAACTCTGTTAGACGTATTACGGAACGGCTAGAAAGCATCCCTAAGATGCATAATGCTCGCGGGTAGTCAGGGGCAGGCCGTGAACCATGCGGATAAGGAAAAGATGCATTTCAAAGAAGACGTTTGAAAAGGTAAACCTGCTTATCATCCCTTCAAGGAGTACTTCAGGATTAGGTTATGCAAGTACTCTTGAGATTACAACGGGAGTTGTCGAGAGGAATCAAAATGTATCATCGATGGCAGGAAACTAATCTGCTATTCGAAAGCTTAGATAATTTAGTGTGGACTACATCAAAATAAATTGGGATAAGATAGAGAGACAGCCTACATCAGGAATTTTTTATTGCTCCAATTGGACCTAAAGAGAGTAGGTCGCGATAAGGATTAAGGAGTAGATGGTTTATAAGGGTTCTAGGTATTTATAATGTTTGAAAGGCAATTATTTACTAGCTATGTCTCTTAAACTTGTGTTACCTGATCATTTTACAATATCAAAATAAGAATCAGATGCCAATTTATTCGCTAGATGTACCCTGAAAAGTAGCTAAAAAGTCGCCAACTTTTCATTCTTTACGATAAAATAGCTTAAATACGTTTCTATAAATGAAGTATCATTTGGAAAGGAAAATTTTAGTATACCACCATCTGATAGTCCTTAGTATACTACGGAGTTGCTTCACTACTATACAATAATTCAAATACGTAATAATCCTTTAAAGTATTTGCCAAAAACTTAGATGATGACGATGATGATGATGATAACAACAATAATAATGCGACTCTATTAGGGCGAGATTGAAGCTATTAAGTCTCTTCTTACATCTAACCCTTCGTATATGAAGTTTAAAAGAGATAGCTTGAAAAAGATCATATAAGAAAACTCCTTTGAGGGTTTAAAAATCTAAGTTTGAATTTAGGAAAAAATACAGAGAAAAACACCCACAGGAAGGAGTGTGAAAAACCTGCGAAACCTACTGATAGTTGGCTTCCAAAATAGATGAGATGGTCTCGGCCTTGACTTGGTGGTAAATCATTGTAAGCTATGAGAAAGAAACTTTAATATTAACAAATCACAATGTTACAAAATACACGACCGGTTTCGGTGCATGGCACCATCCTCAGGTGACAATTTTCACAGGACACTCCGTATATATAGAGAATAAAAGGGGTTAATGTTTGGTTTGTTAATATTAAAGTTTCTTTCTCATAGCTACTGATAGTTAACTAAGATTTAAGGAAAAGACAGGTTATATCACATCTGAAAAGTAAACAAAATGGTACATATACATTATTTCATAAAAAGACATAGCATTAACGCATTCAAATGATATTGTACTCATCGATCTTTGTTCATTGGTGACATTTCCGGTGAATGTTTCTTTTTAGGAGACTGATGACACCAACCTTTAGCATGATTCCAGCAATCGCCTGCAAAACAGTGGCATGCATCGACCCATGGATATACGCCATCAACCACCCCCGCTTTAGGTACGAGCTTTATTAGAAAAATGCATGTTACTGAGGCTATAATTACTTTTCATGGTGGATACTCGAAATCCTACCTAAGCCCCGTTTCCTCCTCAGGGCTGAAATCGAAAAAAAATTACCACGGATTTGCTTGGTTATTGTGAAGAAGGTAACAAGTACATCCGAGGTCAAATCAACAACTTCACAGACAACGGTGGTTAGAACCGATACTTAGTGAGCAACTAAGGCGCGAGGATGTGGAACAAGGGCTTTGTTAACCAATCATTCCGCAGACTCCTGACTTCCGAATACCTTGCCTCCGAGAATCAATCAATCGGAAGAAACTGGTCATTGAAACCGCCTCCATCTACAATCAACAGTTCGATTTGCAGATTGGATAAGTATATAAAAACCAATAATATATAAAATAGCCAATTCTTACCTTCGAAGATGGTTGGTTCACTTCAATATATATAAATATTAAAACAGTTAAATAGAACAATTTTAGATGGTTTATTTTCCAGTATGTCGTTGGTCTGAAACTCTCAAAGTGATTTCCTGGGCTGTAAAAAACTTGCAAGCAATTAAATATTTCGAGAATGATATATCTTTTATTGCTTTAATTCTACAATGCAGAAGATGGAAAATTGAAAACAATCAGTGAATATAAATAATAATCTCTTTTCATTTCACAATCCTTTCTTCTCTGGCGTACAAACAAAATAAAAATTATAGCGAAAATTTATTGGGTTGAATCACAACTGAACATATGAAATAAAGAAAACTATGAAGGTTTAAATCTAGAAAGAATGGATGGATGACACAACTGAAGTCCAGAAAATGCAAGAAGTCAAATGAATGCTTTCAGCCAATTGGCTGCAATTCCTATTTCTAACCCCTTTCTGTGGATAAATAACAGCATTTCCCAAGAAGTAAGGCATAAATCATTCTAAACAAACCGACGCTGTAAGAACGATGAACTGAATACTCGCAAACCTAGGAAAGAATAAACGAGCAGAAAATATTTTAGCATGGTGAGTATGACTTTAAAATTAAAATAAAATCCACCGAACTGCGAGTTACTTTGTGGTAATCCATACCAGGAAGAAAAAACAGGAACAACTTTTCACTAGGAAACTAATTCCGTGTTTAATAACAACTTGTGTAATATGCAAAGTTGTTATTAAACACGGAATTAGTTTCCTAGTGAAAAGTTGTTCCTGATTTTTCTTCATGACTTTAAAACATTTCAATGATCGAAAAATGTTCATATTTTACTTGAAAACTGTACTAAAGTTTTTAAATTTTTACTCTTGATTCTTCCTTTCTCTATCATAAATTTTGTAAATGTTATTTTGACGAATCGCAGATTCAAACTTAATATGCTTCGATATTACAGCCTTCAAATACATTTTGTTCGAAAATTCATTAAAAGGAAAACTTCGGCATCATAATAAAGATTTAAGATTGGTGAAACATTTAAAGAGTTGACCATCGCGATAATTAAAATTTTAAAATTCGAAATCTAGCAGGAAAACATGCCTCTTCCGAAATAATGCTCCTAAAAAGAGTATAATCCAAGGGATTACTTTAATACAGAAATACCTGGAAATAGTTTAGCTTAAATTGCACAGCTAAAGCTCCTTGGTCAAGGAAAAGACTAACCAAATAATTTTTTTCCACTTTTGTTCTTGAATTTATCAAAACCTCTTCGTTAACTTTATTTTCGTCTTTTCACTCATGCTTAAGTTAAATTCGCTCTATTTCATACAACATAATTCATTTTTTCTAAATCTCCTTTAGATTATCAATAGCCGACTTTGGGTGCTATCCTCTAATTGTTCTTTGCCTAGTTCTTATTTTATAAGTATAAACCACACCCTACATCTTCTATTTGTTCTATTAATTTTTCTTGGTTTTCCCCTCCATTGCTTCCCTCCAATTACGACCCGTGACAAAGTCTCGCGTCGTAGCATAGGCCGTATCCATCCATCTCGTCTTTTTTATTGTAGTGTTGGACTTCCTTCCACTTTTCGTAGTTAATTCATTTGTTATTTCTCAGAGAATTTTCACCTCTACCCCGCAAGACTACATCTCCATTTTAAGCAATCCTTGTGTTGTCACTATGATCCCTATATGAAGGTCTTCAGTAACTTCTTCCTCTGTTGTACGCTGACATTGCTAGATATCAGCCATATAATTTTCTTACCTAAAGTATTCCTACCTAGTTTTTCGAACTCTTTATTTCTGTCTTTTTAACTCCGTCCATTGTCACTTTATTTCCAACATACGAGAACTACTTCACGTTCTACAGTGATCAAAATTACATACGTTGCTTTGCCTTTCCTTTATTTATCTTCCTATTGTGTTCCATACATTTCTTTCAACATTAACTTTAGGTATTCCTTTTCCGCTATCAGAGCAATACAGTTCACCTGATACACTCTCTCCTATGTTCCTTCCAAGCCTTAACTTGCTTCGTCCAGTCCTTTCTGCATGCGCAAATGGAACAGCTGCGGGGAAGACCACATCTCTTTGCGTATTGTAGGTACATAGATGCGATGAAAAGGTTGGAGACCGATGTTATTTCACTTTAGTCAGTTCCCATCTGGGATAAGAGGCGAGTATATGGAATCCAGCGAATGACACACAGACTCGCGAACCAGAAGAAGTGCAGCGCAAGGCGCTAGGATTTGTTAAAAAGTGCTACGATAGAAAAGCTAGCATTAAACAAATGCTGTTGATGGTTGGGAATCCTTGAAAGAAAGGATATTAGAAGCTAGGCTGTGTTTACTTGATAAATTTAATGAAAGTACATTAGCGGAAGACGTAATCCGATCTGACAATGAGAGTAAAATAAGAGAAATAGATGAGAGGACAATTCGTTTTAGGGTCTCATTCCATCCGCAAACGATGCGCGATAACAATAAGCTAAAGAGTTAACTCGAACGCTTGGTTTTTACACCTCCTGCCACACGCCGAAAGGCGATTTGCAGGGTATATATATATATATATATATATGTCACATAAATTCACATATAATAAATTCCTCACTTCTTAACAAGCCTCTTCTTCACCTTCTCCAAATCTTACTACAGCCCTCTCATCTTGATACAATTTTCAGGCCGTTCTACTTTTCTTAAAATCGACACCAGCTTCCCTTAGTATCTGTGAGAGGAGATTCGACAAAACACCAAATAATGCTTTATCGATAAAAACAAACGAAAACTGTGTACTTTCCCCTTTTCTCATTTTCGCTCAGGCCATAAAACTCAGTCTCAAATGCGATTGACTGCGAAGGAAGACCGATTTCATAGCCTTGATACCATTCTGCCTTAAGCGTCTTTTACTTTGAAATTCTCGCACAACCCTCGTTTCATGCCCCATTTAAGTGCGACCGAAATCCTCCCTTTACGAAAAAAGAACGAAATCATCTAACCACCTATAGTAAGTGACTCAAAAAATTACTCCTGAGTTATGAAATAAAGGCAATGAAGAGAAACTCAAAAATTAATCAATTAGTTAATTTTCGCGAAACTGGGAATCCAGGGCCACACAGCTATTTGCCTAGGTTTGAACTACAGAAATGGAGGTATAACTGGGAAAATTAAGAAGTCACGCGAAGGAAAAATGTCACGTATGTCTTGTATACACTTGAAATGATTCTTTAAATCGAATGGGAAAGGAAAAGAATTTTTTAAGCTCTCTTGCTGCGACGTTTGCTCTTGGTTTTCGCACTGTTCCATCGAAAGGGATGGTTTATAATTGAATATCCTAAAGTAACAGCAAGAAATTCTGAAGTTGAAGTGCAAGCATTTTCGAGCAAAGAAAGCTGTGAATAATACCGTCCAATCTGGCTTGGACACAGAGCTTACAGAAACGGTTTTATTTTTAAAATTACGCAGACTCCTGACTTCCGAATACCTTGCCTCCGAGAATCAATCAATCGGAAGAAACTGGTCATTGAAACCGCCTCCATCTACAATCAACAGTATATAAATAATAATAATAAATGTCTTTATTGGGTGAAACTGGGACTAAAGAGTCCCATCTTCCATTTAACCCTTAACGATTTAACGATAAAGCGATNAGATTTTTTTCTTCTGTAAAATCTAATGCACTGTCTTCTTCTGCACTCAAAATTTACGCATCGTAGATTTAGAACCATTAGTATATCATTCTTTTTTTAAAAACTCATTTCCTACCTCTAAAGTCTAATTTTATAGATTTATTCTACTACTAATTTCGTTCAGAAATCAAATTAATTCCCATTCCTGGACTAGTTGGAATCTCGTTTCAATTGAAATCGCCTTCTACATTGCCATATTTCTAATATGCATTCCCTCTTAAACAGCAGACGAAAATTAAGATTTCTTGATCTCTAAAATAACTATCGAAAAATATACGTGGTCCATATTCCTATCTAAAATTATGGATAGACACACGTGTTAATGTAACAGCAAATTTAGGTATATAATGAACAAATTGTAACAGCAAATTTAGGTAAAATGTAGACAAACTATTTGAGAAAGAAAAGGTGTTCAAACTGTAAGAAAGAGGCACGGTTATGGGACTTAATTCATATATACTCGATCGATCTAAATATTAAATAGAAAAACCGCTGTTGGATGGTTTAAGCCGGAAATTTACCTTACTATGTAAGTAGGAATAATCAAGTACTACGAAAGACATTGAATTTTATTTTATATTCAAGGTTTTCCATGACTTAGCTGTGAAACGCTACCTCTAAAAGTAATTAGAAGGGCGTTGTCGAGCCGGAAACTGAAAAGATTCCAATACATTTGATAAAAGGCATTTTTTCTGTTTTTATGATCATTGGAATCTTAAAGATTAATCACATACTTATCTTACACTTTAAACCTAATGAAAATTATACAACAAAGCGTGAGCGAAAGTCATGTGTGTAAAAGTCTTTTGAAAGAGAGCTAATTAGAGAAAATCAAACGTTACGAAAAAAGTATAAATATTCGCACGATATTTCGTCGTTATTTACTTTTATGGCGTAAAATTGCGTTATTTAAAGGCTCACGTATTCGTCGACTACACGTTTCAACCTTACCTTTCTGTAAATTGTTCATTTTTTAAAACTTAAACTAAGAGATTCAAGGGCAAGAGCTATTCAAAGATTTAGGCGTTGATGAAGTTTCCTTTCGGGCTTAGATTAAAATCTTTCTTCACAATTAATGCATCTTTTGTCAAGTATATACTGCTAAAAATAAATACCTCTCAGCATGCCTTTACGTAACCCATACATAATAAATATTATTATTATACAATTTTATCGTAAGCTGGATCACGTGACGACGTTAACTTACACTAATATCAAAAAATATGTTTCAAGGTCACAAAGTTACAAAGTTTATCGCATACAATTACAAAACAATAGTACATAAAAGACCCTCCGCTAATTGTCATAGATTACAAAATACGATAATTTGCAATTTAAACAGCTATAATTTACATATTAATCTACAACCAGAACCAATATCATGCATGTACATTTTAGAATCAACTCAAATAATTTGTTAATAATTAACACTACGTGTCTATATTATTTATGTAATATTTTTCACATCGAAAATATAAACAAACAGGAATGAAATAATAATAATGAAAATGAGGCTGACCTTACCATTTGCGAATCAAACCAATCCATATCTTCCAACTGACAGCATCCAAACTTTGAATTATCTGATGATAACACTAATAATCATAATTGATTTCAATTCAAGCAACTTCCTAGGGTTGAATCTAGTGGAATCCTCGTAGTATTCTTCACTAAACATGTGGCGATTCTCCGCTGATGGTGAGAAATCGAATTTTCTTTAAAGAAGAGCAGAATAGGGGTTCTATTCGAGGGTGGGAGAGGAATTAAGAGAATTGGATCTGAGAATAAGTATATAAGCGGTGGCTTAAGGGAGCTAGATTGCCAGTCATTCGAGTGGTCGGGGAGAAATTTCAGATCCCAGTACCTAGAAGACGAAGGTAGGTACCTGATAAGAAAGCCAAGCAACTTCATACGGATTTGGGGCAAAATATAACTGGAATTTCTCTGCATCATCTCAGCTAGCATCGTCTCGAAGAGCATTTCGTACGAGTAGACGTTGGCTGCGACAAGATGTTGACGAATATCAGCGATCGCTACGAATCGTACTTTCTAAGGTGGGTGGACCTGCGAGAAAAAGCAGCAAAAATGAACTCTTAAGAGTTTAAATGTGAAATTTAAATGATTTTACTTCACGTATGCGTTAATTGACATTCATCTACTGAAGTAAGAGTATCAAAAAAAAAACTTCGCCAATTAAAGAAACGTTAGAAGATGCAGGTGATGAAATGTCTATCACGATTATAGTGTAATTTTGCATGATCATCGAATGATCAATTGGTTGATTCTATATCAATTATGGAATTGAACCAAACCAAAGCAAGGTTACCACGAATTAAAATGAAACATTTTAGGCGAAGATAAACATTAAATACCAATACATACATTTTGGTAAGTTTTAGGATAAGCTTTCAAAGGAAGAATTTTTTTCATAACTTTTTAGTTAATTACCTAAATGTCATTGAAATTCAGCAGTAAAGTCTTAATCCTACTAATTATAGATAATATTAACATTTTTTACACTAACAACTAATTTGTCTTCGTATTTTCGGGTTAAAGTAAGTTGCAAATGTGTAATAATTTTCACTGTTTTGTAAATTAAATTTAGTGATGAAGTAGTAGTATTAAGTTGAGGCGCTTCAACTACAAGGTTATTTGCGCCTATGCTTTGCAAATTCAGTTCAACTTCTGATGTTTCCTGAGAGCTAAAAATCCGCCAATAATCCAACAAATTTGACATAATATTATATGTAAATAAATAGATAAAATATAAGTGAATAAATAGATAAAAACCATCTTGGTAAAACTGGTCCCGGGTTCGATTCCCGGAGGGGGCCTACGTGCAAAATGACCAAAGTAGTCGAAGCGCTTTTAACAATACTAATACTAATAATAATATAGTTATGTTGGAATTACAAAGAATTATGGTCATATTATCTTAGATTTGGTTTCGTTGAAATATCGAGTAGATGCTCGATAATACGATAGAAAAATAAGGGAATGTTTAGTCCTGCGGACTGGCAACCATCTCTGAGAAAGGCATAAAGGCCAAAGGAGCTCATAACGCGCATACTCCTTTTTAAATTGCAAAATTTTGGAAAAATGTTCGATTTAGTTCGAAACAAGCCAAAGCTTTATTGATGCGTGAACAAGGTTGACAATCTGGTGGCGGTGTCTCGTGTAGATTACATAATCAGAATCAATGCTTCACATTTTACACACAAGTTACGACTTAAACACATAAAATAAGATGCAGATATACATTTTCAGTGTATTTTCCGAGATGAAGTTTTCCATATTTCAGAAAGATCTAAATTGAGAATACAAAGTTTCACCGTGTGTCTGATTTATAATGCTATATGAATTTCACGAGATTAATAGAAACAACGTGGGTAAAATTGTATTCGATAAAATCTTTCAAACTACAATGAATAAAAGAATCTAACTTACATGAAGTAGTGGTAGAAATGGTTTAGCGGACATGATGGTTCCGATCACTATGACCAGAAACGGGGATAGGGTTCGGATCTCTTTGGTCGGGAGCCACCTATTTCTAGCTAAGTTTTCATCACGCTTAATAGATTGTCTTGTACTCAAAACACCGGCGCCGTTATGTATGGCAAGTACAGTGAAAATCTGTCAACAGAAAATGTAAGGGGCCAACCAACATGTTTTGTGTTAACCGTATCATTTGCTACTGCAATCCGCCGCTTTGAGTAACATATATAACGTATTGATATATATAGTCTCATATTGAAAAGCATCATCATATTAAATTTATTAGAAGAATAAACTTTTATCCAGTAAACTCAAAAGCTTTAATTAAGTAAATAGGGCTGTTTATAAAATAATTGTGAAGTACAAGAACCAAATTTAAACGTAATTTAAAATACAGAAATATAATTTATATGTTGATTGAAATCCCATCATGAATGCCGTTCTGTGTTCTACGAAGAATTTTGAGGGAATATTTTCCCTGCGACCACAAAATACTTTACCAGTTAACTGTAATTCCTTATAAACTATTTTACGTTAAACGAACTATTATACCATAAGAAGTTATAGGTGATGGAACGGAGCAGTACATCACTTCGTGTTATCTGTTTCTGTGCTAACCTGTTCCACTGTAGTGATCACAATTAAAAATCCAATTGTTGATTATAAAATATCTTCTACCAGAAAATTTTCCATTAGGAATGCATAATTTGTGTGGCAATGTAGTACATTTTTTGTGATGTATTTATTCTTAATCGATGAGAATAACTGTTTCATTTCTTACATCAGAATCGAAGTCTAGAAGGTTCAAAGTTGCAATACATTTCCTTTAAAGGCCTGGAATAATGCAAGCACAAGCTGGTTTTGAAGATGAGTATTTGGGCTCAAAAATCGATGAAGATTATTTGAGTTACGTCCATCCTCACTGGAGGCAATACAAATCACCAGCTATGTATCAGCACTTCTTACTGGGGATTGTGTACACCGTGATTTTTTTCATGGGTATGATGGGGAATGGGCTTGTGCTTCTAGCTTTCTTCACGTAAGTATGATTATTTCTATCTTAACTGTCAAGTATTAGTTTATTGCAGTTAATGAAATGAAAGATCCACCTATCTACTAGACAACTATATGCCTCGACCTTCACTCAGCTACCGTCCGAACACAAGGACTCCTGGCAATAACTTTTACTATTCTTCACACAAAACTACAGCATTCCAAAGATTTTTTATTGTTTCTGTTATCAAATCTTTACCCATAAGTCTAAGAAATGCACCGAGTTTACACATAATCACCGAGTATCTTCGGACATTGTAATACAATTGTATATTCTGATATTAAATTGTACACATGGTATATAATTCTAAATTGTATCGTAAAATTAATATTATTTCTTTTGCTTCACTGCGAAATATAACGATATATTTAATTTTTTTTAATTGTTTTGATTTTGTATTTAGGTGGCTTTCTGCCACAGGACATTAGAAGATATTATTATTATTGATTTCTATGAGAGTTCTTTCGTAACACTATGGAGATTGTCCGGGGACAAGTTTGTTGTTTCACAATACGTTCACCGTTGTAAAAATAAAGCGCATTAGAAAAGTAAATACAAACATTTTGTCGAATTAAAAAAAATCTTCCGCAGTTTATATGATTTTTTCTAAATTTCTTACAAGTAGTCATCGATCTAGTAGTAGTATCATTATGTATTATATTATTACGGAAAAACTTATTTCCACACTTTAATGTTACATACCTCTGACAGCAAAGTATCGACTATTTGAACTGGAAATGAGGTAGAGGCTGAAAGGATTGCAAAGAATTCCATGCAGCAAGGCTTCGAAACCAAGATTGTGAGGATAGCACGCAGTTTCACAGCGAGACACTTGAGCTAAATAACTTTTGTTTGAAACTCCTCTGAAAATTCACGACACGACATGCGCATACTGCAATTGTTTTGCTCTTTCCAGTGATTACACAGAAGTTTTTTTTCTTTCTCCCTCAGAGCTAAGACGTTTTTGGATATAATTACCCCTAATGTTTTTCATGAACCATTACATAACCCTTAAACCCTAATGTATTTACTTTCTAAATTTTACATCGAAAACGAATTCATCTTGGACGGGATGTGAATACAATTCGCAGTTCAGGAATCAGGGGAGGAAGCCATTCATTTATATAAGGAGTTCATTTTTTCATAAATACTACGTGTTTTTCCAACAGTATCAGTTTTTTCTCAAACCAATTCACAATATAGACTTAACTAGTAACTTAAGCTAGTAACTGAATATCCCTGTTCACAATAAACGTTTGCTATTTTTAGCTTACCTATAAAACTTTCTTTCCTTTTTTCATTTTCTCTCACATATCTTTGTAATGTGTTTATTTCAATTTTCGGGAATTCAATCAAGCATATTCTAGCATAATGTTTCAAGCACATTCTATATCAATAGCGATTTAAAAGCTTAATTGATCGGAGCCCAGAATTGAAAATAACCAGCATAAATCAAGTGTTACCAATTTCATTATTCTTCAAAAGAACCAGAGGTGTTTGAATATAAAGGACTTCGAGATTAAATAATGAGGTGAAAAAATATTTAGTTAAATGGTAATATTGATCTATTTTTAATATCTAAATAGAAGATGTTCGATACATAAAATTATAACTATCAAATACAGCGAATGTTGTAGAGAAGGTTCCTACAAGAGGTATTTTACCAAGAATATTTCACTCAATGTATGGTTCTCCAATGGCATACCAAAAAAGCGTTCCGATCGGGTTGGATATTCACATTTTTAATGTATTTTTGCGAAATAAATATTATTTGTGGGTAAAAAATAACTTCATGTGCATCTCTTCTGTAAAGATCTTTACAAATAGAACCTCACTTCGTAAATTCCACATGTGAGATTTATTTACGACAGGTTTCGTTGCGGTGCAACATCATCAGGTGTAAATAAATTTTACATGTGGAATTTACAAAGTGAGGTTTATTTCTTTGGCACCATGAAGAAATTCCACCAAGTAACGCCAGAAACCATTAATAGGATCTCTTAGTAGCCATTCGTCGAACCTGGGACAATTCGTAAAATAAAACGTAGCTCCTTCTTCGAACGGTTTTGAGATTTAATAAAGGAAACGAGCCAAATTTTAGGATTTTCCCAATGGCGTGTAAAAGGGGTCATTACAAACCCTTAATGCAGTACTAGTCGGGAAAACGTTCATTCGGTGAAATGTCCGTCGGGTAAAATATCTCTTGAAAGAACGACTTGGGTAAAAAGTCTTGGGTCTTTTTGGTCGAAAAGTCTTAGAGAGAAGGCTGATCGAAAAATTTATATTCTTGAAACTGGCAAAAAACAGATTTCCATCTGTTCATCTAATCAATATATTTCTTTCGACTTACAGAACTAAGCCACTACGAACTCCCTCGAATGTATTCGTGGCAAATCTGGCAATCTTCGATACGATCATGATGTTACATTTACCATACTTCGTCCTCAATTCAATTGTCGAAGGCCAGATCTTTGGCAAAATTGGATGTGATTTGTACTCATGCGCAGGGGCAATTTCCGGCATGGGGGCCTCCATCACCAACGCCGCAATCGCCTTCGACAGATACAGGTAATGTGTCGCAGCTACCGATGAATTCGAACTAAATAATATAGAAGCAAGTAAGTAAAAATAAAAGCAAGTAAAAATATAGAAGCAAGCGAAATTTATGATTTTCCCACGGTTATTCAGAACAATAGCTTTTCCGTTAGACGGAAGACTTGGAATGAAAGCTGCCGTTGGATTGGTTGCCGGCACGTGGATCTGGGCTCTTCCATTTTCCCTACTCCCATTCTTTGAAGTGTGGTCAAGATTTGCACCCGGTAAGAACCGTTTCACGATACAAATAGTTAAATTTTTAAGAATAATACACAAGTGCTTAAAATGGACATGAAAAGTGCTCTTATTTACAGTTTTGTTTTTTACGGTATTTGAAAATTCTGATCGTAAATACTCCTAGACCAGGGGTCTCCGAACTTGTTGGGGAGTGTATAGAATGTTCTAGGCGGCCCGAATCTATTCAGATTCTCCCGAAAGTCGCATTCGTTCATTGTTCTTTGAGCTGTATATATACTTTTATATACTTTAAGAAGGAAAAAGAGACGTAGTTACAGAAAATATGAAATCAAATCACAACAAATATGCAAGACAGTAACTAAATAGAGTAGAAGCAGAGATGTAGCTAAGGGGGTGGTTTTGGGGGTTCAAACCCCCCCCCCCCCCACGAGAACAGAGCCAACAATAAACGGAAGGATGCGAGAGGGTGACCTCTTGCAATTATGCCACAAAAACATCGATGGAGGTTCACAGGGTATAGATATTAAATAAATCAGCTTTTACTTTCATTAGATTTTGGGAGGAGTACCTTTTGGGATAGAGAGAATCCTGTCCCTGGATTAGGGCAATGCCGTGATTACTCCATGGCTCGAAACCCCTCCCATGGACAGATGGCTGGCTATATATATGGCCCCTAACTAGAAGTGTTCTTCAACTGATGAGATAATTTCGCACCCACTGGGAATCGAACTAAGGACTGCTTTAACCAAAGGTGAACGCGCTATCCACTTGACCATCACGAAAGAGAACCATTAAAGATCTCATTATGCGACTATAATATCCAATAGGGCCGAGGGCTGCCTAAAAACCGACCCGGACGGATCAGGTCCGCTGGCCATAGTTCGGGGACCTCTGTCTTGTATTAATGAATTTCTTTCCCGATAGAAAGATGTGCATGGATGGAATTCAATTTGATGAGGTAATGTATTGTTTGAAGCATAAAAAACTTAATTCGATTATTTACCGCCAGAGGGGTACCTGACCACATGTTCATTCGACTACCTGACGGAGGGGAAGGCCACTCAGCTTTTCGTAATCACCATTTTCGTGTGGGCATATATCATTCCATTACTACTGATCGCTCTCTTTTACTCTCGAATTCTTTCTCATGTCCGAGAGCACGAGAAAATGTTACGAGAACAGGTTAGTGTTTCTACCCGTTTGTGTCCGTGGATCAAATGTTCGGCATTTTACTAACGTGCCGTGTATTTTTCTTCCGTCGACATTTAGGCAAAGAGGATGAATGTGAAGTCACTGTCACAAGGTTCAGGTGACGAAAAATCGGCGGAAATAAAAATAGCAAAGGTTGCCATCACCATCGTCTTTATGTTTATTTGCGGATGGACGCCTTACGCTTTAGTAGCTATACTCGGCTGTTTCACAGACAGGTGATTGGATTCTCTTCTACTATAAGCTAAGATAGCATCCATGTTAATAATAATGTTTGCAATGCCCTGTGGAGAGCTACCAATCATTCACTTTAAATGTAAGTTCTATACATTCTAAGTGAAAAACCTTGAAACCACAATTAACTCAATGCAATTTAACGTAAAATAAATCAGAGTTTCAAGGAAATGACATTTCTCTTGTTTTTTTTTAACCAACAATACTCTATACAAGGGTATGACCTACGTCTAGTAGCAAAGCTGTACCTCTATGTCGATAATCCAGATTTTATACGAAATCTAAGGTCATGTCTTTGAATAATTGGGTGACTTAGCCCAAGTTCTTTGAAATTTCTTTTAAGTGACAACCGCGAAGTTAATTCTCAGTTGGTTTGTTAAATTAAGGAGAAATCCTCATTAACCCTTTACTTACTTGAATATATACAAACCTTGACAATTAATGACATATCAAGGTTGTACTTTTTCATGTAGATTTGGTAATTGAAAATGTACGAAATTCTATCCTTCAAAAAGCCAGGTTTTAATGTGAACTTTTAAATTCCTAACGAAAATTATACAAAATTATTGAGATTAAGAAAATAAAATATCTTATTCAATATGGATAAAAACCTAACACAGTGCAAACTTCCAGCAACGAGAAAGTGATCAGCAGATATAAATTGTACACATTCTTACAATTAGATTCGTTAATAATTAGGTTGCAACCTTTGACTGAGTTAACAATCCACATAAATCATGAATAATTATAAATACCTTTTACGAATTAAAATCCCTTAGTACGAAGTTTTCCTTTTTTTCCTCAAGACTTTGAGTTCAAAACAATCATCACTGCAACCGAGAAAGCTTATATAACAATTTTTTTATTGTCACTGTAACCGAGAAGCTTGTATAACAAAGGAATAACCAGTGTGAAAAATAGCGACACGACTGGGACTCGAACCCAGGTCTCCCACTTTCCGGGCAAGTGGGAGACCTGGGTTCGAGTCCCAGTCGTGTCGCTATTTTTCACACTTGTTATTCCTTTGGGATTTTCGTAGGTTTTACAACCTACTAAGTTACCTTCCTTTCCTTTATCCTTGTATAACAATTTTGTTCACACTTACATGCCAACCAGTTAACGTTTTAATTTCAAAATTAACTGAAGAAAGGAAAAAATTTAAACGTTCCACTACGTAGTTTTTTTTGCCCGATGCAGAGCCTGATGTATAACGTCGAAACCTGGTCGTGAAAATTATGCACTGCTACGGGTAGAGATGCTTTCTCTTTCTTCAATTATGGAATCCTACCACAAAGTCGTGCCTGAGGCATTTGGTAGTACTCAGCATTAACATTTTTACTTACATTTAGCTGAACGCTGCTGTCTTTTTTATTTAGTCTGTTTTCCCTTACCCTCAGGTCACTAATGACCCCGACTTTAAGCATGATTCCAGCAGTAGCGTGCAAAACGGTGGCATGCATCGACCCGTGGATTTATGCCATTAATCATCCAAGATTCAAGTAAGTATTTCACTCCACCTCCTTGGGATGGAAAAAGTGTGCAGAATAAGAGATTAGAGAGTAAACTCCTGTTTCATTGACTTTATATTTTTATTTCAGGGCTGAGATACAAAAAATGGTACCATGGCTGTGCTTCTTCGCTCCTGAAAAGCCGAAAGCAAAGGCTGCCGACAACAACTCCGACGCAACTGAAGCAAAGACGGAAACGGCGTAGGAAAAGGATTGAAGCTTTAACTCCCATAATTGGAAAAATGCATATTCTCAATGAGCCATTTCTTAAGGATCTCACTTCCGGTCCGAAAGTGAACAGTTTTAAAATAACCTCCACACAAATTTACTTCCATAGGTTCTACTTGAATTCTACGTCTTGGATTCTTAATCGAAGAATAATCATCGGAAATTTTTACGGAATGGCAAATGCAGAGAATTTTAACTGTTTGGCAGATCAATTTTGTTTCTTCTTTAATGTACACTGATGCTAAAGCTTCAATAAAACGCAGATTAATTTCTGAATAAGGCAATTTGAAGTGAAATTTTTATTTTTACCTGAAAACTTGGACTTCTGTGTGAAACGCTTGCGAAGTGTTGGTCGTAAATTTATGCTCTGAAGTTAAGCTGAGAACAGGTTTTCTTACCCAAGCTAAATTCCTTCATTTGATGTTAATAAAAACATTTGAAACAAAATAATTTCCTTTGATTAATTTTACTAGAATGTTCTTGTATTTTTCATTGACATAAGAAAAGTTTTTATCATCTTCAGAGGGAACCTTCTACCCTTAGGTAAACCACACCGAAACATTATACGAGCTGTGGATCTTCACAGTATTTTTTTAGATTAAAAGTTAAAATTCCTTTTTTCAGATAAATTACAATTTCCACAACCTTTTTATTAAGAGTTTGGTAGCTTCAGTCTATGATATTGCTGGTAATATCAAATAGCCATCATTCCAGTCCATTTCTCAATAAGAAACCTCGAGTAAAGGACATTCACCATAAAAAATATACTAGCTGAGAAAGTAAAATCTGGCTCCTTAATCCGTAACGCAAGTTTGCTTGTAAGTTTGTATCAGAAGACTAAATGCTCGAGTTACCTTAACCGAATTCTTCGAATGGCTAAACACTATGAAACGTAAACCTTCGGCCGTCAAGTTGCCGGAGTCATAGAAAAGTAGACGGCGGAAAACCCGATGGTGGAAAAACAGTCAACGGGAATGTTATCTAATCGTTACAGACGTTGTCAAATGTGTAAAAAATGAGTAAGGGTTTTTTCGTTTTCGTATGTTTGTCGTTGCTTCACAACACTTTCCCTTTACACCAACACTTTGGTTTGGTTACTTAACGTGAGTAAATAAATAAAATGAATAACGTCTTTATTTTGGGTGAAATTGAGACTATAAAGTCTCCTCTTCCATTTAACCCATCTTAACTATCATGTAACTTAGATCTAATTCATAGACAATACGAAAATGTAATTAAATTATTAGGAACAGAAAAAATTATTTAAGGATTAAAAAGCCTACGTGAAGCTGAGGAAAAAGTATCGAGAGTAGGAAAACGCCCACAAAGAAGGGGGTGAAAATCTTCACAAATATACTGATAGTAATAATTAGAAGAGAGTAAAGCAAATACACTTATAACCTGGAAAAGAAAAGATGGTCAACAAAAATAATAAACACTACAAATAGTGGACATTACACAATAAAAAATAAACCATTACGGAAGTACCCAGACATATTCTATGGACTGTCGGGTAAAATTAGTCGTTTTACACTATGAAATTTACTCGTTTTCCTCGTCTTTAACATGTTTTTACTATTTCAGACATTCCCAAAGCCATTAATGATTAGTTTACATTCCTATTGTCTGTTAGTTTTTCCCCTGTAATCCTTTGTGGCAGTCGGTGAAATCGATTTACTTAGTTTTCTGATACCAACTTGCCAGTAAATTTGCTAAATCCCGTTTCAGGTTGGGGAGTCAGATTTTATTTATCGGTGACACCAGTGTCTCCATACACCATCAATTATGTTATTTCACTTGAAGCTTCTCTCACACGTAACTAATAATTGCCGTTAGGATCTGTTTAACCAAAAGTAACGGACAGTAAAGCTAAATTTCCAATCGCATAATATTCCGGACATTAGATTCGAATATCAGTGGAGATAAATTAGAAAAATACCTCAGTCACAAAGATCAACTATATCCAATATGCCTCTCTGAAAAATGTCCAATATAGCCCAATCCTTTGCAAAGGGGAGTTATTTCACAGATCATTAGCCGCTTATATCTATGAATCCTTTGAAAAGAAGAGGAACTAATATTGTTGCGCAAATATTTCCGCGGGCAAGAAAGCAGAAAATGTTTACAGAAAACGATTAACAACCGAAAGCCTTGAAGGAGATGAGGCTTACTAGGCAAGATGAGGAGTGAGGTAATTTGCCCTCTTCTCACTGAACCAGAATGTTGTCCAAGGAACAAGTCCGCGTAAGTACAGCAGAATTGCAATATGAATAACACTAATCGTAGTATTCAATGAATTCCGGAAGTACTCATACCTCTGTAGCTATCAGTAGTATCACAGCCATGAATAAGAATAAGTAAACGAAAAATGCCACTCTTTTATCTTTTACCGAAAGACAAATGAAAAATAAACCATCCATCAAATATGAGAGTAAAAAGTATTGGAAGAAGTATTATTTTGGTAGAGAATTAAGTTTGATAACCAAAGAATATACAAGTGATAATTAAAGCAAAAGTTTAAATACTGATTCTTGAACTTTAAAGCCAGCTGATGAGATATGCTCGCCTTTATGGAAGTGTAAGTAAGAATGACACATTCAAGTTTATCTTCATGGAGGGAGAAATACATGTTTAAAGAAAAATGAACACGGACACATCAGAGCATAAGAAAAGAACCCAAAGTCGAATCTTTAATGTAAAATGGGGAAAAATCAGCTCACCTTGGGTGACGCTGAAGGTTCTTGCGAAGCAATTCCTCAACTTATCATTCTAAAACACCTTTTCTTCGCTGTGGAATTCAGCCAAAGATCCATAAATATCATTTACGAGAAAAGCAGATAGAACCTGAAATTCAATAAAGAAAATAAACGATAATTTCACTCGACATGAGTTAAACCACAGTTTTGTTACCTCAAATCGACGCATATTATTTAACATCAAGTTACTCGATAACAGATCAACTGATGGTAGTGCTATGGTAGTGGAGAAATCCATTCGATTATCTATTTATGCAAGAGTTTAGAAGTCTCCTGCATAGCTAGCGGATCCTACAAACTTACCAAGAGGATGTAAGGGCCTCGGATAGAATTTAAACCAGCAGTCTTTCGCGCTTTCCGTATTTAGTTCGAAGAAATGCCGTGGAAGGCGGTAGAGGGGCGATGGTTCGAACGACTTACTGTAGCGCCGAAGCTTTTTCGATCTGTTTGCTGCCGAATGCGCAAGGACACGTTACTCGAATTACACGATTACGGAAGTTGTGTGAAACTTACACACTTGAAAAGTGCCTGGATTAAAAGACAAATGGTTAAGCTAAAATTCTGTTCAAGATGATTTCCGTATCAGTTCTTTTTGCCGAGTACCACTACAACGAAAGGGATCTATTTTTATACATGTTTTCTAATTTCTTTTTCCATTATGGTTTGGATGATCCAAACGGAGAATCTATGCAAGTGTAGCAACATTCTTCATGCATTGAATCACGATAAGAGAAAATGTTTATCGATATTCATGCAATCATTTATATCGATAAATGACTATTCCATTACCATTACCATGGAATGAAACTAGTATGGATCGATTCGCAGTTTGTTGGGGATCGCTTCTTCAGGGTAACAGGGTTGCTTAAGAAACTAGGATTTTTATTAAGAGTTATTAAACAGAATTTGACAAAGTGTTTCATAATTCTTAATAAATTACGGAGATGTTCCATCGGGTATCGCTTGATATGTTTTGTTATACTTAAAACCCGAACCTGAAACGGAATTAAGTACTTCCTTACGTTTTATTAGTTGAAGGTTATCCTTAAACTATTTATTTAAAACTAATGAAACCACAGTTTTGTTACCTCAAATCGACGCATATTATTTAACATCAAGTTACTCGATAACAGATCAACTGATGGTAGTGCTATGGTAGTGGAGAAATCCATTCGATTATCTATTTATGCAAGAGTTTAGAAGTCTCCTGCATAGCTAGCGGATCCTACAAACTTACCAAGAGGATGTAAGGGCCTCGGATAGAATTTAAACCAGCAGTCTTTCGCGCTTTCCGTATTTAGTTCGAAGAAATGCCGTGGAAGGCGGTAGAGGGGCGATGGTTCGAACGACTTACTGTAGCGCCGAAGCTTTTTCGATCTGTTTGCTGCCGAATGCGCAAGGACACGTTACTCGAATTACACGATTACGGAAGTTGTGTGAAACTTACACACTTGAAAAGTGCCTGGATTAAAAGACAAATGGTTAAGCTAAAATTCTGTTCAAGATGATTTCCGTATCAGTTCTTTTTGCCGAGTACCACTACAACGAAAGGGATCTATTTTTATACATGTTTTCTAATTTCTTTTTCCATTATGGTTTGGATGATCCAAACGGAGAATCTATGCAAGTGTAGCAACATTCTTCATGCATTGAATCACGATAAGAGAAAATGTTTATCGATATTCATGCAATCATTTATATCGATAAATGACTATTCCATTACCATTACCATGGAATGAAACTAGTATGGATCGATTCGCAGTTTGTTGGGGATCGCTTCTTCAGGGTAACAGGGTTGCTTAAGAAACTAGGATTTTTATTAAGAGTTATTAAACAGAATTTGACAAAGTGTTTCATAATTCTTAATAAATTACGGAGATGTTCCATCGGGTATCGCTTGATATGTTTTGTTATACTTAAAACCCGAACCTGAAACGGAATTAAGAACTTCCTTACGTTTTATTAGTTAAAGGTTTTCCTTAAACTATTTATTTAAAACTAATGAAAATATAATTTATCACAATTTATTTTAAATCAGATCATTTTAGCTGTCTATAACACATTCCATTTAGATGCATTGGTAACCCCTCCTAATCTGGAAATATGGCTTCTACGTATAACGCAGTCCGTCAATGAGGGTAAAATTGTAATCAATGAATGGTGCTAAATGACCTATGGCTTCGATGAACCGAAAATAAAATTACCATTGCCATTTTAAAGAGAAATTTCAACAAAATTACCATTTTGTCACCATAAAGGTACTAAATATATAGTTATCGTTGGTCAACGAATCGATTGCCCCCCTTTGGAACATTTTGATAATATTTTATAATATTTTCGAAGTTGATTAATGGTTCAAATAAGTTCGTATTCTTGAATTGACGTTGCTGTAACGGTGTTTGTGAAAGTCTACCGTCCTTTACAAAGGGGAGTTATTTCACAGATCATTAGCCGCTCATTTCTATGAATCCTTTGAAAAGAACAGGAACTAATACTGTTGCGCAAATATCTCCGCGGGCAAGAAAGCAGAAAATGTTTACCCGGTTTTCTTCCTTTGGGTGAATTTTCCCACTGTACGGTTTCGAAAATCAATTTACCCAGCTCTGTCTCACATCAAGTGTGATAATACGAACACTATCACCCTGAGTGGAGCGTAACCTCTTAAATGCTTAGAATTTGGGGAAATGTTTTTATTTCGATAAATCCTATTATGAATTAGAACAAAATATTGAATAAAAGAACTATACAGAAAATACTAGGTTTAGAATTTCATGTTAAGTACTTCTTTTGGTAGCTCGATGTCTGAAAAGATGCTAACCCGAAGGCCTGTTTGAACCCTCATTCTCTCCACGATTAACAACCGAAAGCCCTGAAGGAGATGAGGCTTACTAGGCAAGATGAGGAGTGAGGTGATTTGCCCTTTTATCACTGAACCAGAATGCTGTCCAAGGAACAAGTCCGCGTAAGTGCAGCAGAATTGCACAATGAATAACACTGACCGTAGTATTCAATGAATTCCGGAAGTACTCATACCTCTGTAGCTATCAGTAGTATCACAGCCATGAATAAGAATAAGTAAACGAAAGATGCCATTCTTTTATCTTTCACCGAAAAACAAATGAAAAATAAACCATCCATAAAATATGAGAGTAAGAAGTATGGGAGGAAGTATTAATATGATAGAGAATTGAGTTTGATAACCAAAGAATATACAAGTGATAATTAAAACAAAAGTTTAAATACTGATTCTTGAACTTTAAAGCCAGCTGATGAGATATGCTCACCTTTATGGAAGTGTAAGTAAGAATTACACATTCAAGTTTAAGTTCATGGAAGGAGAAAAACGTGTTTAAAGAAAAATGAACACGGACACATCAGAGCATAAGAAAAGAACCCAAAGTCGAATCTTTAATGTGAAATGGGGAAAAATCAACTCACCTTGGGTGACGCCGAAGGTTCTTGCGAAGCAATTCCTCAACTTATCATTCTAAAACGCCTTTTCTTCGTTGTGGAATTCAGCCATAGATCGAGAAATATAATTTACGAGAAAAGCAAATAGAACCTGAAATTCAATAAAGAAAATGAAATATAATTTCACTCCACATGAGTTAAACCACAGTTTTGTTACCTCAAATCGACGCATATTATTTATCATCAAGTTACACGATAACAGATCAACTGATGGTAGTGGAGAACTCCATTTGATTATCTATTTATGCAAGAGTTTAGAAGTCTCCTGCATAGCTAGCGGATCCTACAAACTTACCAAGAGGATGTAAGGGCCTCGGATACAATTTAAACCAGTCTTTCGCGCTTTCCGTATTTAGTTCGAAGAAATGCCGTGGAAGGCGGTAGAGGGGCGATGGTTCGAACGACTTACTGTAGCGCCGAAGCTCTTTCGATCTGTTTGCTGCGGAATGCGCTGGACACGTTGCTCGAATTACGCGATTACGTAAGTTGTGTTAAACTTACACACTTGAAAAGTGCCTGGATTAAGCTAAAATTCTGTGCAAGAAGATTTCCGTATCAGTTCTCTTTGCCGAGTACCACTACAACGAAAGGGATCTATTTTTATACATGTTTTCTAATTTCTTTTTCCATTATGGTTTGGATGATCCAAACGGAGAACCTATGCAAGTGTAGCAACATTCTTCAAGCATTGAATCACGATAAGAAAAATGTTTATCGATATTCATGCAATCTTGGTGATGTTATTGCCAACAACCTGCAAACGAATATTCAGACCTTGTATCAACTGTCCTTGAGGCAATTATGAACTCATCTCTAATACTATTCCATTACCATGGAATGAGACTAGCATGGCTCGATTCGCAATTCGTTGGGGATCACTTCTTCAGGGAAACCGTGTTCCTTAAGATACTAGGATTTTTATTAAGAGTTATTAAACAGAATTTGACAAAGTGTTCCATAATTCTTAATAAATTACGGAGATGTTCCATCAGGTATCGCTTGATATGTTTTGTTATACTTAAAACCCGAACCTGAAACGGAATTAAGAACTTCCTTACGTTTTATTAGTTAAAGGTTTTCCTTAAACTATTTATTTAAAACTAATGAAAATATAATTTATCACAATTTATTTTAAATCAGATCATTTTAGCTGTCTATAACACATTCCATTTAGATGCATTGGTAACCCCTCCTAATCTGGAAATATGGCTTCTACGTATAACGCAGTCCGTCAATGAGGGTAAAATTGTAATCAATGAATGGTGCTAAATGACCTATGGCTTCGATGAACCGAAAATAAAATTACCATTGCCATTTTAAAGAGAAATTTCAACAAAATTACCATTTTGTCACCATAAAGGTACTAAATATATAGTTATCGTTGGTCAACGAATCGATTGCCCCCCTTTGGAACATTTTGATAATATTTTATAATATTTTCGAAGTTGATTAATGGTTCAAATAAGTTCGTATTCTTGAATTGACGTTGCTGTAACGGTGTTTGTGAAAGTCTACCGTCCTTTACAAAGGGGAGTTATTTCACAGATCATTAGCCGCTCATTTCTATGAATCCTTTGAAAAGAACAGGAACTAATACTGTTGCGCAAATATCTCCGCGGGCAAGAAAGCAGAAAATGTTTACCCGGTTTTCTTCCTTTGGGTGAATTTTCCCACTGTACGGTTTCGAAAATCAATTTACCCAGCTCTGTCTCACATCAAGTGTGATAATACGAACACTATCACCCTGAGTGGAGCGTAACCTCTTAAATGCTTAGAATTTGGGGAAATGTTTTTATTTCGATAAATCCTATTATGAATTAGAACAAAATATTGAATAAAAGAACTATACAGAAAATACTAGGTTTAGAATTTCATGTTAAGTACTTCTTTTGGTAGCTCGATGTCTGAAAAGATGCTAACCCGAAGGCCTGTTTGAACCCTCATTCTCTCCACGATTAACAACCGAAAGCCCTGAAGGAGATGAGGCTTACTAGGCAAGATGAGGAGTGAGGTGATTTGCCCTTTTATCACTGAACCAGAATGCTGTCCAAGGAACAAGTCCGCGTAAGTGCAGCAGAATTGCACAATGAATAACACTGACCGTAGTATTCAATGAATTCCGGAAGTACTCATACCTCTGTAGCTATCAGTAGTATCACAGCCATGAATAAGAATAAGTAAACGAAAGATGCCATTCTTTTATCTTTCACCGAAAAACAAATGAAAAATAAACCATCCATAAAATATGAGAGTAAGAAGTATGGGAGGAAGTATTAATATGATAGAGAATTGAGTTTGATAACCAAAGAATATACAAGTGATAATTAAAACAAAAGTTTAAATACTGATTCTTGAACTTTAAAGCCAGCTGATGAGATATGCTCACCTTTATGGAAGTGTAAGTAAGAATTACACATTCAAGTTTAAGTTCATGGAAGGAGAAAAACGTGTTTAAAGAAAAATGAACACGGACACATCAGAGCATAAGAAAAGAACCCAAAGTCGAATCTTTAATGTGAAATGGGGAAAAATCAACTCACCTTGGGTGACGCCGAAGGTTCTTGCGAAGCAATTCCTCAACTTATCATTCTAAAACGCCTTTTCTTCGTTGTGGAATTCAGCCATAGATCGAGAAATATAATTTACGAGAAAAGCAAATAGAACCTGAAATTCAATAAAGAAAATGAAATATAATTTCACTCCACATGAGTTAAACCACAGTTTTGTTACCTCAAATCGACGCATATTATTTATCATCAAGTTACACGATAACAGATCAACTGATGGTAGTGGAGAACTCCATTTGATTATCTATTTATGCAAGAGTTTAGAAGTCTCCTGCATAGCTAGCGGATCCTACAAACTTACCAAGAGGATGTAAGGGCCTCGGATAGAATTTAAACCAGCAGTCTTTCGCGCTTTCCGTATTTAGTTCGAAGAAATGCCGTGGAAGGCGGTAGAGGGGCGATGGTTCGAACGACTTACTGTAGCGCCGAAGCTTTTTCGATCTGTTTGCTGCCGAATGCGCAAGGACACGTTACTCGAATTACACGATTACGGAAGTTGTGTGAAACTTACACACTTGAAAAGTGCCTGGATTAAAAGACAAATGGTTAAGCTAAAATTCTGTTCAAGATGATTTCCGTATCAGTTCTTTTTGCCGAGTACCACTACAACGAAAGGGATCTATTTTTATACATGTTTTCTAATTTCTTTTTCCATTATGGTTTGGATGATCCAAACGGAGAATCTATGCAAGTGTAGCAACATTCTTCATGCATTGAATCACGATAAGAGAAAATGTTTATCGATATTCATGCAATCATTTATATCGATAAATGACTATTCCATTACCATTACCATGGAATGAAACTAGTATGGATCGATTCGCAGTTTGTTGGGGATCGCTTCTTCAGGGTAACAGGGTTGCTTAAGAAACTAGGATTTTTATTAAGAGTTATTAAACAGAATTTGACAAAGTGTTTCATAATTCTTAATAAATTACGGAGATGTTCCATCGGGTATCGCTTGATATGTTTTGTTATACTTAAAACCCGAACCTGAAACGGAATTAAGAACTTCCTTACGTTTTATTAGTTAAAGGTTTTCCTTAAACTATTTATTTAAAACTAATGAAAATATAATTTATCACAATTTATTTTAAATCAGATCATTTTAGCTGTCTATAACACATTCCATTTAGATGCATTGGTAACCCCTCCTAATCTGGAAATATGGCTTCTACGTATAACGCAGTCCGTCAATGAGGGTAAAATTGTAATCAATGAATGGTGCTAAATGACCTATGGCTTCGATGAACCGAAAATAAAATTACCATTGCCATTTTAAAGAGAAATTTCAACAAAATTACCATTTTGTCACCATAAAGGTACTAAATATATAGTTATCGTTGGTCAACGAATCGATTGCCCCCCTTTGGAACATTTTGATAATATTTTATAATATTTTCGAAGTTGATTAATGGTTCAAATAAGTTCGTATTCTTGAATTGACGTTGCTGTAACGGTGTTTGTGAAAGTCTACCGTCCTTTACAAAGGGGAGTTATTTCACAGATCATTAGCCGCTCATTTCTATGAATCCTTTGAAAAGAACAGGAACTAATACTGTTGCGCAAATATCTCCGCGGGCAAGAAAGCAGAAAATGTTTACCCGGTTTTCTTCCTTTGGGTGAATTTTCCCACTGTACGGTTTCGAAAATCAATTTACCCAGCTCTGTCTCACATCAAGTGTGATAATACGAACACTATCACCCTGAGTGGAGCGTAACCTCTTAAATGCTTAGAATTTGGGGAAATGTTTTTATTTCGATAAATCCTATTATGAATTAGAACAAAATATTGAATAAAAGAACTATACAGAAAATACTAGGTTTAGAATTTCATGTTAAGTACTTCTTTTGGTAGCTCGATGTCTGAAAAGATGCTAACCCGAAGGCCTGTTTGAACCCTCATTCTCTCCACGATTAACAACCGAAAGCCCTGAAGGAGATGAGGCTTACTAGGCAAGATGAGGAGTGAGGTGATTTGCCCTTTTATCACTGAACCAGAATGCTGTCCAAGGAACAAGTCCGCGTAAGTGCAGCAGAATTGCACAATGAATAACACTGACCGTAGTATTCAATGAATTCCGGAAGTACTCATACCTCTGTAGCTATCAGTAGTATCACAGCCATGAATAAGAATAAGTAAACGAAAGATGCCATTCTTTTATCTTTCACCGAAAAACAAATGAAAAATAAACCATCCATAAAATATGAGAGTAAGAAGTATGGGAGGAAGTATTAATATGATAGAGAATTGAGTTTGATAACCAAAGAATATACAAGTGATAATTAAAACAAAAGTTTAAATACTGATTCTTGAACTTTAAAGCCAGCTGATGAGATATGCTCACCTTTATGGAAGTGTAAGTAAGAATTACACATTCAAGTTTAAGTTCATGGAAGGAGAAAAACGTGTTTAAAGAAAAATGAACACGGACACATCAGAGCATAAGAAAAGAACCCAAAGTCGAATCTTTAATGTGAAATGGGGAAAAATCAACTCACCTTGGGTGACGCCGAAGGTTCTTGCGAAGCAATTCCTCAACTTATCATTCTAAAACGCCTTTTCTTCGTTGTGGAATTCAGCCATAGATCGAGAAATATAATTTACGAGAAAAGCAAATAGAACCTGAAATTCAATAAAGAAAATGAAATATAATTTCACTCCACATGAGTTAAACCACAGTTTTGTTACCTCAAATCGACGCATATTATTTATCATCAAGTTACACGATAACAGATCAACTGATGGTAGTGGAGAACTCCATTTGATTATCTATTTATGCAAGAGTTTAGAAGTCTCCTGCATAGCTAGCGGATCCTACAAACTTACCAAGAGGATGTAAGGGCCTCGGATAGAATTTAAACCAGCAGTCTTTCGCGCTTTCCGTATTTAGTTCGAAGAAATGCCGTGGAAGGCGGTAGAGGGGCGATGGTTCGAACGACTTACTGTAGCGCCGAAGCTTTTTCGATCTGTTTGCTGCCGAATGCGCAAGGACACGTTACTCGAATTACACGATTACGGAAGTTGTGTGAAACTTACACACTTGAAAAGTGCCTGGATTAAAAGACAAATGGTTAAGCTAAAATTCTGTTCAAGATGATTTCCGTATCAGTTCTTTTTGCCGAGTACCACTACAACGAAAGGGATCTATTTTTATACATGTTTTCTAATTTCTTTTTCCATTATGGTTTGGATGATCCAAACGGAGAATCTATGCAAGTGTAGCAACATTCTTCATGCATTGAATCACGATAAGAGAAAATGTTTATCGATATTCATGCAATCATTTATATCGATAAATGACTATTCCATTACCATTACCATGGAATGAAACTAGTATGGATCGATTCGCAGTTTGTTGGGGATCGCTTCTTCAGGGTAACAGGGTTGCTTAAGAAACTAGGATTTTTATTAAGAGTTATTAAACAGAATTTGACAAAGTGTTTCATAATTCTTAATAAATTACGGAGATGTTCCATCGGGTATCGCTTGATATGTTTTGTTATACTTAAAACCCGAACCTGAAACGGAATTAAGAACTTCCTTACGTTTTATTAGTTAAAGGTTTTCCTTAAACTATTTATTTAAAACTAATGAAAATATAATTTATCACAATTTATTTTAAATCAGATCATTTTAGCTGTCTATAACACATTCCATTTAGATGCATTGGTAACCCCTCCTAATCTGGAAATATGGCTTCTACGTATAACGCAGTCCGTCAATGAGGGTAAAATTGTAATCAATGAATGGTGCTAAATGACCTATGGCTTCGATGAACCGAAAATAAAATTACCATTGCCATTTTAAAGAGAAATTTCAACAAAAATACCATTTTGTCACCATAAAGGTACTAAATATATAGTTATCGTTGGTCAACGAATCGATTGCCCCCCTTTGGAACATTTTGATAATATTTTATAATATTTTCGAAGTTGATTAATGGTTCAAATAAGTTCGTATTCTTGAATTGACGTTGCTGTAACGGTGTTTGTGAAAGTCTACCGTCCTTTACAAAGGGGAGTTATTTCACAGATCATTAGCCGCTCATTTCTATGAATCCTTTGAAAAGAACAGGAACTAATACTGTTGCGCAAATATCTCCGCGGGCAAGAAAGCAGAAAATGTTTACCCGGTTTTCTTCCTTTGGGTGAATTTTCCCACTGTACGGTTTCGAAAATCAATTTACCCAGCTCTGTCTCACATCAAGTGTGATAATACGAACACTATCACCCTGAGTGGAGCGTAACCTCTTAAATGCTTAGAATTTGGGGAAATGTTTTTATTTCGATAAATCCTATTATGAATTAGAACAAAATATTGAATAAAAGAACTATACAGAAAATACTAGGTTTAGAATTTCATGTTAAGTACTTCTTTTGGTAGCTCGATGTCTGAAAAGATGCTAACCCGAAGGCCTGTTTGAACCTTCATTCTCTCTACGATTAACAACCGAAAGCCCTGAAGGAGATGAGGCTTACTAGGCAAGATGAGGAGTGAGGTGATTTGCCCTTTTCTCACTGAACCAGAATGCTGTCCAAGGAACAAGTCCGCGTAAGTGCAGCAGAATTGCACAATGAATAACACTGACCGTAGTATTCAATGAATTCCGGAAGTACTCATACCTCTGTAGCTATCAGTAGTATCACAGCCATGAATAAGAATAAGTAAACGAAAGATGCCATTCTTTTATCTTTCACCGAAAAACAAATGAAAAATAAACCATCCATAAAATATGAGAGTAAGAAGTATGGGAGGAAGTATTAATATGATAGAGAATTGAGTTTGATAACCAACGATCATACAAGTGATAATTAAAGCAAAAGTTTAAATAGTGATTCTTGAACTTTAAAGCCAGCTGATGAGATATGCTCACCTTTATGGAAGTGTAAGTAAGAATTACAAATTCAAGTTTAAGTTCATGGAAGGAGAAAAAAGTGTTTAAAGAAAAATGAACACGGACACATCAGAGCATAAGAAAAGAACCCAAAGTCGAATCTTTAATGTAAAATGGGGAAAAATCAACTCACCTAGGGTGACGCCGAAGGTTCTTGCGAAGCAATTCCTCAACTTATCATTCTAAAACACCTTTTCTTCGCTGTGGAATTCAGCCAAAGATCGAGAAATATCATTTACGAGAAAAGCAAATAGAACCTGAAATTCAGTAAAGAAAATAAAAGATAATTTCACTCGACATGAGTTAAACCACTGTTTTGTTACTAAGGTACTAAATATATAGTTATCGTGAGTCAACGAATCGATTGCCCCCGTTTGGAAAATTTTGATAATATTTTCGAAGTTGATTAATGGTTCCAATATGTTCGTATTCTTGAATTAACGTTACTGTAACGGTTTTTGTGAAAATCTACCGTCAATACCTTACTCTGGGTGCGTAGTGTTGTATAATCATCGGAGAGAGTTAGGAGCGAGGGGGTATTTGTAAAATGTAAATATTTGAGGTTAATGCAGCAAATGGAAATGGTCGGCCTATGGCTAATAGATCATCTTCTTCCTTGACCTTCAAATGCCTACGGAATCACACATAACTCAACAAAGTAATAAACATTAAACGATTTGAACTGAACTGCATAGCTGGCTACAAAAGCATTAGACTGAAAGAATAATGTGAGAAAGAAACGGAAACAAAATTTAATAAAGTTATGACTATTCTAAATCAAGCGTATAGCAATGACAAATTGGACAGTAACAGCAGAAGACGTATGAAGGTTAAAAGCATCAGGAATGTTAACGTCGCGAAATATGACAGAAAATACTCGAAACGATTCAAGCCCACATTCCAGAGAAGGATTGCAAATAGATAGCCTAAATGAGGAAATTAAATTGTAGAGAAAGATAATGAAAGAAAACCTGTGTAGAGAGAACACCGAGAGGATACCAACTAACCGCATGGGATGATATCTCCTGAAAGACGAAGAAAGAGACGAGCAAATACTAAGAGACTGTATTCGAGAAATAAAAAAGGTGCAACGAAAGGCGATACGTTTCGTGAAGAATTGCTATATAAATCAGTAAGCGTTACTGAGATGCTCAAGAACGCGGGATGGGAATCATTAGAAAAAAGAAGATTAACGCTAAGGATAAATTTATCATATAAATTATATATATATATAAATTTATAAGTTCAGAGAAACCACGTTCTCGGAAGACGTCGCGGACATAATGCGCCCTCCCTGCTATATAGGCCGCTCCGATACAGCGAGGAAAATAAGAGAAATAGATGCGAAAACGAACCGATTCAAGAATTCGTTTTTTCCGCGAACGATACGCGAAAGTAATCGACTAGGTAAATAGAGTCTTGGTGCATGCACCCCCTGCCACACGCCGAAAGGTGGCTAGCAGGGTATACACATAGACAAAGGCAACGCCATGGCCTTGAGAGGGAGAGGACTCCTTCATCGACATCTCTTTCTTCATTCTTGAAAGGATTATGTTTCCATAAATCTTTCTCATTTACTAGGGCACATCACTTTGGTTACCTTTAGCTTACGCAGAATTGCACCTTTGATGAAGATCGGAACCTTTATTTCCACCTAATTTGAAGTAATTGATAAGCTGCTGGAGTTTTGAAGTCCCTCTGAGGCGAATATATTCCATCTATGTCACCGAGTACAAACTCTTAAAACTCTCACAGAGTTAACATTCAATTTTGCGCTTCCTAAGGGAACTTAGATATTGTATTCAAAATTGGCGACAAAATCCACCATCGCTCTTTCCAGCTTACAGATTGTGACTTGGAATCGTACTTGCCATTTTCGAAGTGATAAAAACACCTTAAAAGCGATATTATTACTGGTGTCGAATGCCCACAGTAAGTAAACGCTTCTGTGGGACATCTCTTACGTTACAATCACCGCAAGATGTATTCATTAGCATTCAGGTTTGGGCTAAGAAGTTTCGCGTAGATCGTAGTCGTGAATCATTTAATATGGGTGAGCGACGATATTTTGAAGTAAAAATACAATGTTGGCAAAGGAAAAAGTAAGTATACGTGTAGATGCTAAGGTATTCAATTTTAAAATCTTGAAATGCTCGAATATTTCTCTAATTTTTCGACTGAATATTTGATTAAATGTAATTTTTTCATTCGAAGACTACTGTAGGAGATTTAATGAGTGCAGTAACAAGATTCAGTATTGAAGATATTGCCTTAGTAAGTTTAACAATATCCGTAATGATTTCATAACGATGCTAATTTAAACTTGAAATAACAAACTATATTTTTACGAGTAAACGCCCCCGTCAAGCATGACGGGACTTAATTTAGCTTAAAAATATGTACGAATATAATCAACATTCAACAATGGCCGAGACTAAATGGTAAACAGTTATATATGATATACTTACTGATTATTCTCATGTATTCATGCGGGATAATTCATAAAATTAGTGTTCAACANTTTCTAATTTAATTTTGTAAAAGAAACAACCTCTGCAGGTAACGAAAACCTATTTTACGTACATTTCTTATGGAAAAGTATAATAACTGATTATCCCCGTGCATTTATATGGGATATCTCATGAAATCAATGTTCAACAATTCCCTTGGTCGTCAAAGGGATGGGTTGTTTATTTCCAGAAACTTTTACGTCTATTTAATCCAAGTTCTCGCAATTTAGAATTTATGTGAATGATTCACGACTAAAATAAGATTTTATGATTATTTTCCTTTCCTGTGACACTTCTCTTGATTTCGTAGGACTATTGTTTCTAAATTAATTTAGTAAAAGAAACAACCTCTGCAGGTAACGAAAACCTATTTTACGTACATTTCATATGGAAAAGTATATAAACCGATTTTCCTCGTGTATTTATATGAGGTAACTAAGGAAATAATTGTTCAACGATTGCTTTGGTCGTCAAACGGTTGGGTTGTTTATTTCTCAAAAAAAATTACGAATTTTCCGTCTATTTTATCAAGGTTCTGGGAATTTCGAATTTATATTAATGTTTCACGACTAAAATAAGATTTTATGATCATTTTCCTTTCTTTTGGCACTTGTCTCAACTTCGTAGGACCATTGTTTCTAATTTAATTTTGTGAAAGAAATAATCTCTGCAAGTACCGAAAACCTATTTTACGTACATTTCTTATGGAAGAGTATATTAACTGATTTTCCCCGTGCATTAATATGGGATATCTCATCAAGTCGATGTACAACAATTGCCTTGGTCGTCAAAGGGATGGTTTGTTTATTTCCAAATATGTTTACGAAATTTAAGTCTATTTTATCAAAGTTATCGCAATTTCGAATTTATATGAATGATTCAAGACTAAGTTAGTATGTACATTGTTTTTGCACCCCCTCAACCGTTGCCACCGGGTCCCTCGACCTAATCGCGACGGATAATTCTTAAATAAATAAATAAAAAATAAATAAAATAAGATTCTATGATTCTTTTCCTTTCTTCTGACACTTGTCTCAATTTCGTAGGACCATTGTTTCCAATTTAATTTTATAAAAGAAACGACCTCTGCAAGTCCTGAGAACGTAATTTACGTACATCTCTTATGGAAACATATTTTCTACTGCTGGATTCAAACCCGGGTCTTTACAGAGATGAAAATAGTTTTCCTAGGGGTTTCAGCATCGTAGAAACACAATGCAGTTTGTTTCAGACCTCTAAGTCAAGCCGATTCTGAGATAAATAGGGGGACGGACAGACATTTGCTTTTTATATATATGATGGCAATGGTACCTCGAAGTTGAGGTCGACTCAGAGGATTTGTTTTTATTTATTTTCCTGCCCAAAAAAATTTATGATGCCGTGTGATAGTAATATACATGAGATTAAAACTTTGAGGAAGACTTAAAGATCCGTCCCGATTTCTGAAATTATACAGGAGAACTTTTTTCGACGAAGTAGTAATGTAAACGGTAATATATCAGATGCTTAATTTCAATGCCATTATAAAGACAGCTTACTATCTCCGAATCCTGCTAAGACGAAAAATTTTCCTTTGCTACCAAGCACGACTTGAAAGGAAATGCTACCAAAACTTATACGAACTGAGTTTAACGCAACGGCAACGGCCGAACTCATCGGTCGAGTGAAATTTCGGAAAAAAAACTAAAAGGCGATTTAATTTGTTTGCGATTTAGATTATGAAAATAAATAAATAGTTTATCGTACGCCGGAATCATTCTATGTATAGAGAGAGTGATTGAAATGACAAAAGCATATTATATTCGCTAGCTCAGGACTATTAATGGTTTGAGACTTCGGGAAAAGTTCCAAATAGCCGTTGTTTGCGAGCAAACTAACCGTTGAAATATTCCAACCAGCAGGGGCTAGGGTTCTAAGTGGTCGCGCTTTGCAAGTATTAAAGTAATAGAATGCACAGCAAGTAAATAGAAGGAGATGCTTGCTTTTATTCCTCGATTAGCTATTCTTTAATACTAAAACTACGAGACAAGCGACGTAAAATCGAGATGAGTAGAAATTTCTGCATCGACTACTTTCTAAACGAGCTTAAAAACCTTGCATTGAACCTCGCACCTAAATTAACACAGATGAGGGATGACATATCAGAAATATTCATACGTAGACAGAAAACACCAATGATTCAAATATACAACTGATATATAGCGCTAACTTCTACACTTATCTTTGGTCAAATGGGAGGAATTTTACAACATCCTTTGCCAGCCTGTTGAACGTGGACTCTGGGAGTAGTTTACCAAACTCTTCCGCTCCGAGAACGAAAATGCCGCAAATTCTCAAGGCGAAAGGCTTCCCCACCCTCTTCTACGAAAACAGCCGGTTTCATGCGCGAACACCTGTAGACCCTCCCCTACCTTCCTTATGATTATAAGGAAACTATTTATGGACCAACCAATGGAATCACACACTATTTAAGAATAATGGAAGATCAACCCGATCTACCCTTCAAGGGGATAAAACAGATATTCAGCTTGAAACATAAATGACAACAAGATAACTCCAAATGAATAAAAGTTAATTTTAATTTCACTACTAAAATGAAATCGACCAAGTGATTTAATATACTCCCTAAAAATAACTTTTACATTAGTAAAACTTTTTGATTCTGAAGATGGCGTAATTGGACGAAACCGGTATACAACAATTCATTGCATCTAGTGGAATTATACAACTGGATCTTTAATAAATGAATTTCCACCAAGTATAGCCTTCTAAATTCACTTATGCCATTAGTTTGGAACAACTTTTTCGGGTTGTTTATTAACTATTACAAATTCTACTCTATAGAAATCAACAGGTAGGGGGAATATGATACACTAGCTGATAACTTATGCTGCCGTTTAGGCATATACTACCGCTTAATCGATCTATATTCCGGCAAATGTCGTCAATTCATATATTTTTTCTGAGTATATTACGTTACACCATATGTTTTACCTTTTGTAAAGAATCGAAAAGATAAAAACTAGACGTGAGAGAGAAGTTCTCAGGAAAGTTTCAGAAAATAGGCAGGTAGAGGAATAAAAAATAAAAATATAGCATTAATGAAAACACGACAAAGGTCGAGATTATTCTCGTGATATCCCGAATTCAGCAATAATAACTGTTATAGAATTTAAATTTCTTACATTACTTTACGAATAAAGTGCATTTTAAAAGAGTTCCACCTAATATCGACGTATGAGAAGGTATTAGGTAATGATGCATCGGAAAAGTATATGCAAGAAAAGTAAAACTTTAAACGAGACGGGAACGGCGGCTTAAATTCAATCGTAGACATTACCCCTAATTTAGTTTTTATTACAAATTAATGTCACAAAATAGAGATTTTAAATGATATTCCACCCTATGTCTTCCTATGATTCACTGATGCAAGTAGTTCGTAACGACGTAAAGGTAAATGAAAGTAAAAGTCAAATAGCTCTTTTTATGTAAGGAATTTTTATTTACAATTCTTATTCCAATTCAATATTACATAGTGCGATGAATATGCTGTTAGCATATGCGCCTCAAATTATAAACAAGTTAAAGCTGAAGTCAGTTTCCCTTATTTTCGGTTCATATAGAAACAATGTCTACCTCATTTTTTTCCACACCAACTCCTCTTGTCCAAACTAGAAAAGAAGAATTTCACAATATCATTCCTAGGATTTACGTAAAAAAATCAAATAAGGCTCTTTTAACTTTGTTTGTGCGACCCCATTTATAAAGCCTCTCGGTGCCACAGGAACCCCTCCGACCCTCGGGAATGGCGTCGCAGACCTAAAAAGGAAAGAGAAAATTAGTTGAAGCTCAAAAGAAGAATACCGCCAGTAGAATGAAAGAAATATTGCTAGGAATCTGGAATTGAATTAAAGAAATTAAAAAACTTTCAATTTTTATTTTGAGACGAATTTTGAACGGTATAGACAAACGAAGAGATGGCTATTTAATGTATGTAAACTACCCGAAAAACAAAGCATTCCTGAGACAACCTTTCTTCTTTAGTATCCTCGCGCGAACTTCAGCGTCTTGTCATCCCTGTCAGCCATATACGGATGCAAGGAATTTTGTTCGTAGAAACATACGTCAAAATAATCATTTCTACGGCAAATTATATCAAACAGAATGGTCACAAATGAAATTAAAGAAAAGTTATGGAGTTCCAAGAATAAAATTAATATTCTGACGGAGGAAAAAAGCAAATCACAATGACTGGTGGGCTATTATCAATCAATTTCTAACTTGAGCTCATACGATTAAGTAACAGTACCTTCTTTCGGACACGAAGAATTTATTACTACTTATTTCGTCTCCTTTCTACTGATTTTCGCGAAACATTAACACTTAAACCAAGTTCTTAATATAACGGCATGCAACAAGGCAAATTTTTTTGGAAAAATTTATTAAATATTGAATTCAAGAAAGATCCGAAGAAATTTTTTTCGCTATGATGCAAGTTTACAATTATTTAGCTGTCATTTAAAACGATAGTAGTTTTTAAACAGATTAAAAGATCATATAGTTATTTAACTATCGTCTGGATACCACTTTCGAGTAATTATCGTAAGTACTCAACATAATATGAGGTCACAAAATCCAGAATTTCCCATGTACCTGAAATAAAATTCGACGTTAAATTTGTGTGTTTTAACATATGTGCAGCCAAGTATAGCATAGTATTACATGTACAACTTGACCAACACTTTTTGGCAGCCAAGGTGTAGACACACACTAACACATTTTTATAACAAACCCAGAGAAAGCAGGGAGAACTAAGGAAAGTTATTGGTTACACAGTCCAGGAACGTATCGCTGCACTTCGTTATCGAAAGTTTTTGCCTTAGCAATAGCAGAATGTGAGTTACGTCTAAAATCATACGTAAATCACCAATTTTTTTAAAATTTCGTATCGTTGTTCTGTAATGATTCATACATACATTAGGTTTTAGCTAATCAAAATTTCGACCCCAATTAGACATGAATTTCCTCCCTGAAAAAGCAGTGCTTAGATTTAAGTCGACAGCTTGAATTTATCCTCCAAAAATGGACTAAAAAAACTCAATATATTTTGGTTATATACGGTACTTACCGACGAATCGACAAGAATTTTTCCTTTTATGAAAAAATAATTAAAAAATAAAGCTTTCATGCGAATTTTCTATATACTTTGGACATAAAATCACATTATTTCGGACTTTTCGTCTCCCTTATGCCGTCATAAAGTAGCTGTCTAAGCGACTCTACACTATATAACATACGTTATGAGGGAAACATGCTGCGGCTTTCATTCTTCCGTTTTGGCTGGAGATGTCGGTACGAACAGTAACAGAATTAAAGTAAGTTTGGTTGCTGCAACACTGGGTTTAGTCATAGTTGGCTGCTGCCACTGCAGGGACGATTGCCTCCCGTTGTTGGTAAAATTGGACCCGAAACTTAAGGTGCAATTATATTGTGCGGACGGGACGAGGGCTCACTTGTTACATTAGAAGATTGAAATAAACTCCACAAAGCAGTACATTGCGAAAGAACTTCCCTCCTGAAGATGGCAACGTAGCTGCCGAATTACTTAGCTGATACATTAATAGACGGAGTACTGTTAAACACTACGCTGACATTACGAAGAAAGCCGAAAGCTGATGCGATGTTATAACGCGAGAGAGGCGGGTTTAAAATCTATCTAAGGTATCGTCAGCTTGTTTGAAAACATCTGCTCAGCAAATACAGGCCCGAAATGGAGGAACTATTAATTGAGTGAGTTAGTAATTAACCGATATTGCTGGATCTCCTTGCTAAGGACTACAGAAAAATAATCGAGGAAAAAGCTTTGTATAAGATAGGTATGAAGCACGGTGAGTTTATGCTCAAGTAAAAAATTAGTCTAATATAAAATATATCTGTATTTACTCATAATTCGAGTTATATGTATATATATATATATNATATATATAATTAACGGATCTATAATTTGTTTATATAATTGGTTTTTCGTATAATTCATTTAACATGTACGAGAATACGACAATGTTTTATAACAGAGATGAAACTACGATCGAATATCGGGAAGTCCAATTACAATAACTTTTGTTGAAATAGTACCGAGAACTTTCACTGGAAGAAATGTAATGATAACTTATTACTACCCTTTCGAATAACCACCCACTACAATGGACAAGTTGGTCTTTCAGCCTAATAACTTGAAGTTTTCCCCAACCAAGGCAGCTTCTTGGGCACGATTTCTTCAAATTCCTCAAAAATTTTCAAAGCCATTCATTTCTTAATGCGCTGAATTAATAAGCAAAAGGAACAGGGTTGTGTTAAAAAAGAGAGAAGCTGTAAAAGTCGTAATTTGCAAGCAAACCAATGAATGAATTATAAAATACATACCCCATTCCGTGCAAAGTATCCTTTTTTAAAAACTATTTAACTACTGAAATGTTTTAATATATTTTTATTTCTAAGATAAAAGGTAAATATTAAATCCCAAAGAATTTTTCACGCCTAAAGATTTTAAATTAGCAATATTTTTTTCTAGTATAAAATGTTGTCCGCCCCAGGTTCTCCTAAATGTCGTCCGTGAAAACCTTCATGGTTTTGATATTGTTTTGGTAGCAGCCCAGAGAACGTCGAAGGGTCTAGGAAATAACCCACCGATTGGCTTCACAGAAAGGTTCTCGAAAGTAAGAAAAGGCTTCAAAGTAATAAGGGAATGCTTCTTCTGAAAATGTGTCCCCGATAAACCATGAACAGTGTTACCATAACTCAGTGTCACCTACAAAAATAAAAGGAAGACTTACGTAGCTGTTAATGGATTTCCCCTGCGGATTTAAAAAATAAAACACGAGAAATTCAATAGAACTAGAATTCAATGGATACATTCCTCCGATTTCTCCTCTAAAGAATGCGGTATTCTTGCAATAACATTGTGAAATGTTTCCTTTCTGAACAAACATTAAATTTCCATTTTTAAGGGAATAAAAATTACGTAATTCCTCACCCATGTTAAGGGTACGAACGTTTTTCAGATCGTATGCAGATATTTTAATCGAAACATATATAACTCGCGACGTTTAAGTCATCCAGAGAATACCACAGGTGAGGTTTCATCTGAAAAATATCCAAGAAATAAAAAACTTCACCTATTCACCCAAATGGCAAAATTCCAAAATTTAGGAATATAATAAGTTTCAGGGGAGAAAAGGAAAAAATTCAATCATGAATGTTTTCGTTGCGCAGGACGTTATAAGGAGTGTGACGTTATCACTACGGATGACATAACATTTGCGGCGTTACTTCAATTTCACAAATTTGTTTAGCCTCAAGAAATGGGCAAATAAAAATAATTAATGCAGAGAAATTAGGATACCATAATTTATGAGCCACATTTTAATTTACAAAATTTGTGGGATTTCGATAAGCAAGAAATGGTGCCTGTATTTAACAATATTCCGTGTTTTAAGAGGGGCCACACAAAATGAGAAAATTAGTTGAAGCTCAAAAGAAGAATACCGCCAGTAGAATGAAAGAAATATTGCTAGGAATCTGGAATTGAATTAAAGAAATTAAAAAACTTTCAATTTTTATTTTGAGACGAATTTTGAACGGTATAGACAAACGAAGAGATGGCTATTTAATGTATGTAAACTACCCGAAAAACAAAGCATTCCTGAGACAACCTTTCTTCTTTAGTATCCTCGCGCGAACTTCAGCGTCTTGTCATCCCTGTCNATCACAATTTTTACGCAAACCCTTAAACTCTCGCTTGTGGTCAAATTTTCCCTGAAGAGGTTTTCAAACCCTTACCGAAAAACAAAAAGGAGTTTAGAAGGAGATGCTGTAGTTTGTGTAACGAACTGGAGTAAATGTGTAAAGATTTGTAATTATTTGTATATGTGACGTAAAGTTAACTGATGACGTGACATGTGGTCTTAAAACGGATCTTTGTGAACTGCGACTATGAAATTTAGAAACTGTAATTATGGGAATTATGTGATGTACATGCATTAGTAGAAATATCAGGGGATGCTATGTAAATTACACCTTGTTGTAGTTTTGAGATTTCTAATACTGTTTGTAAATAGAGCGGTGTCATTCCGGAATGGTTATGACGTTGTTTAGAAAAGTGGGAGATGGCATGCCGTTGTGTACTGATTGAATCTTTAAATGGGTGTATTTTGTTATTTGATTAAGTTTACACCGGACTTGTGTCTAACCGCAGCCGAATTTTGTAAATAAATAAGTAAATCGTATAATCGAGAAGACAATTGCTGAAGATACGTCTTATCGCTTAGAATTTATTTAGCAGTTAAGTTAGAAATTTAAGTCTTCATATGTATTTTCGAGAATTGTGGACATTCTACGGAAATATAAAGGAAGTGAAACATTAATTAATAATTTTCACTACTAATAAGTAGTAGTCACAGTTGAAAAAAGCTGAAATTCCCTCTCTGACCCGCAAATAACCTTATAAGCACCTATATATTTTTACCAAAATTTTAAAAATAACTAGCAAAATAAGATCTCTCACAAAATTAGAATTACTTCACAGCATAAAAAAGGTCAGACGCAGGAGTAATATCTAAGCATCTCTGATTTTTCTGAAACGTTTTCCCTTATGAATGAAATGACTGCTTGGTGAAGATTTGGTTGATGATTCTTGGTTAAATTTAAGGATGTATCGGGAGAAGCTGCCGAAATCACGAAATTATTGTTATTCTATCCCGAACCTCAAATGACCTTCCTGAATTGCTGCTTTTCCTTACGGTTATTTCACAAATTATTATCATTACATAATTATAGTCTATATTATGATTTAATTCGCGAGATAACTCACCAAATTCTTTTATTTACACTTTTATCAAGACATTTCATAAAATAGACAAAAATCAAGTTTACCAGATCAGGGGCGAAGAAATCGTCATCAACAAAACTATGGAAAACAATCATTTGTTATAAAAACGTGCACTTTCAGAAGATGGGAAGATCTGTTACATTTCACTAGAAAATTGAGTAATTTCTTTGCCTGAAACTAGAAAAAACTAGCAGGATAATATGAAGATCAATCTCGATGAAATGGAACTCGAATTACAATCTTAAGAGTGGACACAGAAGTCACTCATTTTCGGCAGTAATGAGCTAATCTATTGGTCCATTTCGAAGTCGTGAAGGGATAAGACAGGCGGGAGAGTACGACGATCAATGGAATTCTCTAACAGGTTGCTTCCAGAAAATCAAATTTGAAAGGAGAGAAAGAGGGGACGGATATGTATAAAAGCCAACACTCCATTACCCATCGTTGCCAGACGACAAAAGGTTTAGCCGACTAAAAAGCCGTCGTTCGGACTGATATCTACCCCGAGTCCGAGGGTGTCCTGTTGCTACTTGATCCGTCGCCCGCCATCTCCTCATTACCTCCACGAACCAGATATGTATACCAACATATCTTACGGCCCTAGTGTCCATCTCTTAAGGTAGGTCATGCGTGTGTGAAAAAAGACTCATATTAGATCGAAAAAACAAAACATGTAGTGTCCGGTGTCGTTCATGGGGCAGAAAACTTAATACTAGTTTCTGTAGAAGATCCGTTCATAATGTGACATTACATGATGCGATCTGCTGCCGGATTTGTCTCAGCTCTGAATTTCCGCTCGACGAATAGAGCTAGAGCCAGAGTAACTCTGGCTTGTCTTGCTAATGAAATTTCCGTGACCTGACGGGTTTGTTTGAAGGAATTTTGAAAACAGCTTCGCCATCGTCCTATTTTATCGCCTCTTTTATCATGGTAATTAAGGAAAGCAGAATCAATATTCTCGATCTGGTGTGAATCCTGGGAATATTATACTGTAACAACATACTGTCTTGTTTCAATTGTCTAGTGTCTGCTAGTGCGAGGGAGAGTGGTCGGGAAAAAATAACGGGACTCGAAAGAGAGAGTAACTTGAGCAGTGTGTGCCGAGGGAGTATCCAAGTTTGGTTAACCTTTGTCATTTTTTCGTAGTTGTCGAATTCAAGAGCTCAATTTCATTAAACGCCGGCCTTCTTTCATTCGCCGTAACATAACCCGCTATAACACGCCATGAAAGCATCAAATCTTTATTCGATGAGAAGCATTAAGATTTGAGAATGAATCAGTCGATGGACGTATACTTTCTATGTATCATACCAGTTGTCTAATTGCTACGGGTGAGAGGAAATGAGTTATTTTTCGATCCCACTCATTTATCATACATTTCTATGAACATCAAATGTTCCGAGTGATGGCAACATGTCTGTAAGGATTCCTCACAAATGAGCCCACCTTCCCCCATACCTCTCCCCTCATCTCTCTTCCGAACAGGGCTTTTCCATAACCCATAAAACCACACTCCCCTTCCCGCTTCTTTACAATTTATAGCGTTCCCTACTTCTCTGTACCTGAAGATGCTACTCCGGTAGCGAAACCGGTCGTATCAGAAACATACTGTGGACAATTACTAAGGATTTTTCTTTCGCCTGTTTCCGTTATGGCTTTCCGCAAAGTGACACTAATCATGTATAACCATAACCATAACTTAACCATGTATAAGACCAAAGAATAGACGAAATAGGCCGCTGGAGAATAGGTTACCATGGACTACATAATGTATTCATAATTATTCGTTCCGATAAAAACGAATATTGTTTTCTCTCCGTAGAAATGGGATAATTCAAGCTCAAATCGCCGAGGTAGGGGACGAGCTGCTGGGCTCCAAAATCTACGAGGATTATCTGGACAACGTCCATCCTCACTGGCGACAGTTCAAGGCTCCGGCGGCTTACCAGCACTTCCTATTGGGGATAGTCTACGCTTTCATTTTCTTCATGGGCACATTGGGAAACGGCCTCGTGCTCATTACATTCTTCACGTACGTAGCACTAACAAAATTTACTAAAATGATATTTCTCCAAAACTTCTCGAGGTTGGTAACCTTTTAATGCATCAAATTTCAGGACGAAGGGCCTGAGAACACCGTCCAATATGTTCGTGGCTAACCTGGCTACTTTTGATACCATAATGATGTTCCATTTGCCGTTTTTCTGCATGAATTCGGTAGTGGAAGGTCAACTATTCGGAAAAATAGGATGTGAATTGTACGCATGCGCCGGGGCAATTTCTGGCATGGGAGCCTCCATGACCAATGCTATGATCGCCTTTGACAGATACAGGTGAGCGATAAAAAAAGTCAATTACTTGGGTGTGCTCAGCTAATATGACCCAAATCGATGGGAAAGAGCAGGATGTGTAAGAAACTCGAGATAGATTGGCTAACGATGGTTTTTTTTATATGGAATTACAGGACTATTGCATTCCCTCTTGACGGACGACTTGGAATGAAAGCTGCCTTAGGTTTAGTAGCCTTCACTTGGTTATGGGCTATGCCATTTTCTTTGCTGCCATTCTTTGAAATCTGGTCCAAATTTTCTCCAGGTAAGATCGTCATTAACTCAAATATTTAACCCAAAAGAATCTCAGAGCCATCGAGGTTTGAAGAGTTAAAATTTCAGTGATTGCAATAATACCTGGGAACCTTGCATACGAGAAAAATACACGAAGGGATTTTCAACCATCGATACTTACGATTCCAGAAATTATGTTTATGTAGGATCATGAACAGAAAAGTTATCTTTGACTTCAATTTGTAAAATGTATTAGGGTTTCCATACTTTCCACACGATAGAATGCAGATAAATACATCTTCATACCACAGAACCATTCATTTGTAAGTAATGACTTGATTCTTGCCGCTTAGAGTAGCCTACAACCTATATCAATTACTTAATGATGAACTTTCAGTCATTCAGCCAAGCCTTCTCATACAATTTCTATCAGACACATTAACGATCGAACGAGTTAAACATTGCTTTCAAAAATTTAATAAGTAATACATTAAACGAAAAGGAGACGTTCAGGCGAATTTCTGCAAAATTAAACCAGCAAAAATCTTTACCTTTTCCCACCAGAGGGATATCTGACCACCTGCTCCTTTGATTACCTCGAAGAGGGAAAGTCGACTCAGCTTTTCACGATCGTAATTTTCGTGTGGGCTTACATCATTCCACTTCTGCTAATCGCTCTCTTTTACTCCAGAATCATTTCTCACGTGCGAGAGCACGAAAAAATGCTGAAAGAACAGGTACGGATCCAAACGGATAAGTTGAATTCCTTATCACTACGTCTGATTAGAAGTCCTTCATTCTAAAGCATTTAACCGATTCCGATTACAGGCCAAGAGAATGAATGTGAAATCTCTGTCACAAGGCTCAGGTGACGAAAAATCAGCTGAGATCAAGATCGCTAAGGTGGCCATCACCATTGTCTTAATGTTCATCTGCGGATGGACGCCCTATGCCTTGGTAGCCATCATCGGCTGCTTCGGAGACAGGTAATGAGACACTGGCTTTAATTACAGATGGTTACATTATTTGCCTATTGTGATCAGGAATTAAATATTATAATACACGATAGGGGATTAATTAATTGAAAATATCTCACAATCTAAAGGAACATTTCACATGACCATTTCAATTCATCTAAGTCATTTAATGATTTGCCTTGGAAATGGTGCATACCTGTCAAAGGCAGTAGTAGGGTTAAGGCGCCTCAACCGCTAGGTTATTTGCGCCGATTCTTTGATCAAAATCGCTGGTATTGTTTGAGATCCTTGTATCCTAACCATTCAAAAATTATGCAGTAACTATATACACAAGGTAAGAAGTAAATAAATAGCTAAATTGAATATAAGCTTTCACTTCTAAAATAAAGCAAAAAAACTTGCATAAGTAGAGTAGCAGTCTCATACACATTTATACAATCCGGCTTCCCTGAAAAATCGTAGTACTCTATCAAGTTTTTCTGTCACCTGTTAATAATGTCCGATCTTTCTGCTACACCCAAATACCTTTGTTTTTGATGTAAGAATAACATTCATGTAACCTCAAATACTTAAAAAAGTAGACTGTTTCTAACATGAGCAAAATTGCGTGTTTCAGGAGCATAATGACTCCAACCTTCTGCATGTTCCCAGCTATTGCTTGCAAGACCGTTGCCTGTATCGACCCATGGATTTACGCTATCAATCATCCCCGATTCAGGTAAATATATCAAAAAAAGGAAAACTGAGAATCAAGAATGCTAAAAAAATCTAGGTGCACCTATCAAGAGCCCCAGGGGAGAATCTTTCCGTGTGGCCTTAACGAACTCCACCTTGTTTACTCTCAAGTATTATCGAATCAATAGCAAGAAGTATAAACGTTGTTATTGGCGCAAACCATAAGACAAGACTAATTTCTTTGATTTTAACTTCGACAATGAACATTTCATTAAGTGTTTTTTAGCGGAACCGTAAAACTTTTTATCCTGCGTTTCATCCCTTAGTGACATTGCTTTCATATTACTACCACGATCATTGCAGTATGTACCTCCATCACCTTTCCTGTATCAACATATCTAACCATCTTGTTTATCATTGTCCCCGACTCTTTCTTTACCATACCATTGCACCAATATGTGTTTGTAAGTCTATTTATTTATTTACTCATCACCTGTAAATGGTAAATCGGGAATTTTATTGTATGACAATTGACTCACTTGTAATATTGGAGAGACCCTGGGGCAGGGGAAGAGGGGGCCTATGGCCTCATCTGTCTCAGGAAAAATAAATATCAAATCAAATCAAATCAAAATTAATAGCGTAACCTAGTTATACATGGTCCTAAAGTAAAGCCTACAGTGTATGCCAATCGTTATGAGAGCCTTGTGAACTCATTTTAGTAGTAGTATTATTAAAAGTGCCTCGACTGCTTTGGTCATTTCGCACATAGGCCCCCACCGGGAATCGAACCCGGGACCGCTTCCGCCGAAGTGGAACGCGATGCCCACTTGTCTATCCGGGAGCCCCGTGAACTCATTTTGATACATTATTTTTCAGGGCAGAGATTTCAAAGAAAGTTCCATGGCTCTTCAGCGAGAAACCAAAGAAGGCCGCACCTGCAGACAACAAGTCAGAAGTGTCTGAAGCCAAGGCAGAAAATGCATAAAATGAGTAACTTACTTAGGTTTGAGAATTCTGCAATCCTATTTTTCTCGCCTTATGTAAAAATACTTTGTACTACTTCAACTTCATGCGGAGAAATAAAGATGTTAGTTTCCTTTTACTCTACATTTCTTTTTTCCAATCTAGAAAATACTCTTATGATTAGACTGATCTCAGAAGGAACGCACCTAGTTCGTGTGACACGGGTTCGTAGCAGTAGTATTGCGATTAGATGGTGCTTCGACAGCGAAGGTCATGTCGCACACTAAGCAAAGTATATAAAAATGTCAAAAGTAGTAGTAGTTAATTTTTAAGGTGCTTCGACAGCTGAGGTAATTTGCACCTTGTCTATAGAGATATTTAATTCACTAAAACCTGTTAGTAGAAGGAATGTGCCTTTGACACCATTAGCGTTAATGAGGGGGTGGGGTTATTTTGAAGATGGACACTGGCATCATTAGCGTTAATGAGGGGGTGGGGGGGTTATTTTGAAGATGTAATCCTTAACGAATGTCCTCAAGCGATAATACTTTCTTATCTTATCATTTACTCTTACTCCTGCGCATTAAAATTCTACAGGAGGTCAAAGTTGACCAAATTTTACGAAAAAAGCCGGTCTTCCATTTTTCACAAATTTCTTCAACTTCAATCCAACACTGAACCCAAATGAGCAAAATCATCGGGTAAAAAACGATGCTGTATTATAAACCTATTCTTTATGCTT
>KZ308200.1:1878703-1892653 GCA_000376725.2 Ladona fulva | reverse complement strand
CCTTCCTCTTTCCGGTCACCTCTAATCTCCCCACTCTTTTACCAACATATTCATCTTTGCTTCTTTCCACATGCCCAAACCACCTCAACCTTCCTTCCTGTATCTTTTTCCCACTTTTGTCGTTCCTCTGATAAAGTCATTTCTCACCCTGTCCTTCCTTGTGACACCATTCATCCACCTCAACATTCTCATTTCAGCCACCTCCATTTTCCTTTCCTGTGCCTTTGTTATAGGCCATGTCTCCGAGCTGTAAAGTAGCGCCGGCCTCACCACAGTCTTACAGTTGCCATCCTTGCAGTGTTTCCTTTAATTTGATCAAGAATGGCTCGATCGATATCGAGTATAACATTCTTGAAAGGGGACATCCTTGTTTGATTCCTCTTTGCAGATGGAATGGGGTGGTCAATTGGGCAGATACTCTCACATAGCCTGATGCTCCCTAATACAGCGTTTTTATCATATTCTTGAATCGTCCACCGAAGCCTATTGCTGTTAGCATAGTAAATAGGTGGTTGAGGCTAACCCTGTCAAAAGCTCCCTTTTGGTCTAATGATATCACGGTGACCTTGTCACCTCTTTCGTTTGCCTGCGACGATACCTTCTCTGGACGAGGACATGGGGGGCCTCCTTCTCTTGGACCTGTTACACTGGCAGGATTCCGCACCCCCAGAGGATGCAGTGTCCATCGCGGATAATAACGACTCAGGTATGAGTGACACCTGTTCGGATATTAGTGAAAGTGACAGTGCTACGGAAACGGAAACCACTTCGGGTTTTCTACTCGATCTCCCGAATCAGCCCAGGCCGGCCATAATAATGCCGTGCCTCAGTGACGTGGATGTGCTGCCCACAATTGCCGTGTACCCGTATGACGATCCCAATGTGCTGCAATTAGCAACGTTCGGCGCGGACCTGCCAAAACCCGCCGATGCTCCCTTTGTGTATCTCCGCTCGCGTAACACCCCACTGTTACAGGGCATGCTCAAAGTCTTGGAAAAACAACAAGTAATAAGGGAAGTACCCAAGTGCAAATGCGCATTTCGCGCCACGGTCATCCCTAAAAGTTCGGGATCCCCAAGATTAATCCTTGATCTGTCACCATGGACAGACTACTACCAAATCCCGAGTTTCTCACTATTAGATGCAGCGCGAGCCCTTGTCCGACTCGGCCCCAATGTTCGGCTAGTGAAATTCGACCTAAAAGACGCATTTCATCAAATCCCCATTCGCTCCACGCAACAAGGATTTTACGGAATTGATACCGGGTCAAAGAAGTATGTAATGAATAGGCTCCCGATGGGCCACACCTTAGCCCCGGCCATCCTCCAACGATTCTCTAATGGTGTCGCTAAGGAAATAGAGGAACATTTCAGTGCTATTATGATCCCATATTTGGACGATTGGCTCGTTGCGGGTATTGATCTGACTTATGATTCTGCTGTAAATATGTATAATTTCTTATGGCTAACTCTAGGTATAACCTTGAATCAGGATAAATGTGTTTTAAAACCCACCACCGCCATCAAATACTTGGGGGTGCATATTGATACTGTAACTATGCTTTTGTCTCTCTTACCTGGCACTATTGCCCGTGTTCACCTAATTATTAGTATCATTCCTCGGCTTAAGAAAAAAGACATTCCCAAAGCCGCAGGGTTTGTGTCTTGGGTTGTTTATATTTTGAACCTACCACGGTTTCTAATCAGTAATGTATATGAACGTAATACGAAATGGCTTTCAATGTTATTCGACGAAGAAATATTCCAGAGACCTCGCAGTTTTGATTTGAGACGCGAGACCACCATTGACATATATTCGGACGCTACTCCCACGCAAGGCGCTATTGTCATCCCAGCATTGGACATCGAATGGGTGACAGTCTTCAAAGAACCTATGCCGATCTACGAAGCAGAAGGCTACATGGCCCTTCTGGGACCTTACACAGTGGTAGTCAACAAATTAGTCAATAAATATTGTAAACTTACTTGTCATTGTGATAACCAAGCCATAGTTTATGCCCTTAACAAAGGGAAAGGTGTATTGTTTAGCAACGATTTGTATTGTAAAATGCTATTGAAATTAATAAAGGAAATGTCACCATGTGTGACCTGGCGGTTCGTTCCGGGGACTCTTAATCCTGCTGACCGTCCGTCCCGGACTGTTCCACTTTAAATGCCTGGCCAGCAGATTAATGGCGGCATCTATATAAGTGCGAGCATCCGGGATGGCGATTAGTTGTGATTCTGAGTCTCTCCGGAGCGGACCCCAGATCATCATCCGCAGCACAATAACTCCCTGCAAGAGAGCTCACGCCACGAGGCCACTTCTCCCGCGACCAGTTGACTTGTATCCAACCTCAGCCAGCAATAAACGCTGTTAACTAACACGTGGTCTCATCTTATCATTCCGCCTCCATTGTCGTACCTTACCCCATATACTTGTCCACTTAGGGATAACTTGATTTGCTTTTAGGTAGTAGATTGTTATGAAACAATAAAAGGAGTTGAACATATTATTTCTTGTGAATAGAATGTATTTAATGCGTTTATCTTTGTGAATGGGTGTAGAACATTGCAACGTGCAGTGCTGCACATCGTAAGGTGTAACGAGACAACTTTTATTTAAATGTAAACACACAACACAACAGTAAATATTTACTATACTCTTATGTATAACATTTAACATCCAGTGAATGTGACTGAAAATACTTTGTCCTTTCATGTAATGGACTATCTCCGTTGTCCAACGATGTAACTGCTGTTTCCTTATTCATGAAGGAAATTCATATAGTACGTCGATTTTCAAACAAATTCATTGAGAATCAGAGTTAATTTTCCTTCGTGATGAAAATTCTCCTTTAGTTTATTTAATCAGAGGGTTCATAAGGGTTGATTTAGAGACTTAGATTTTTATCCTGCAAGCCGCCAGCTCCTCTTTTTAATGTTCCATTTCATAGCATCATTCACTTCAGAAACTCTTGCAGCAAAGGGAAATGTATTCTTGACAAATGCAATTTACATCCATAGAAAAGAGCACACACTTTTTACTGCAGGGATAGTTTATGAGCGCATAAATAATTCCAATAGAGAAATCTGAAAATTTATTTCTCTAATAAGTGTTACAATCTGGTAATTTGACACATTACTAATTTGGTTTTGTTTATTGCATTCCTGAAACAAGGTACAGTCAATGTTAAGTAGCTGCAATAACAAATGATATCTGTAAAGGCTGTCAGTTTCTCTTATGTTGTATCTTTTAGTTCTACCACATTCATCTTCCTCTCTCTCTCTACATAAATTAATGTCTTAAAAGATCAACTGTTGCTTGAACCCATGTACTGGATAATTAATCCATTCCTCGTTGCTACTTGCAGACGAGATACAAAAACAACAACCCAGCAGTTAGGGATTCTCCTAAATTTTATGGAGGGGCACCCTCAACTGGCATGGGGAAGATTGCAGGGGCCCAGTGGAAAAAGCAGAGGGCAAGAGTTGTGGGATGAGCTTTCAAGCATCTTAAACTCGAGTGGGAGTGGGCCACAGAAGCCTTCCTACAAATGGCAGAAGGTAATTCCTGTAGATATTGTCATAAGATTTATTGATATATTTATATCTTTCTCACAACAACCATCCCCTTCTTTATGTATTTGATCTAGACTTGGAGTGACTGGAAGAGTTACACAAAAAAAAGCCATAAAAATTAGGAGTCAGGATGGGACAGGGGGAGGTCCTGGCACCTCTGCCACTTTATCATTTTTGGAGGAGCGGTTACTGGCCTTCCTTGGGCCAGAAGAGATTGTGGGGGATACCTCTTTGTGTGAGGCAGGAGTGCCTCTTCAAGACAATGTCAGTTAATATACTGGCTATCAGTTTCTTTGCAAATTAGTATTGAAGTAAAAGGGCAGTGAAATGTTTCACTTATATAAAAATTGACATTTATTTTAGATTTTGGAAGAGGTACAAATCATGCCGATAGAGGAAACGGTGCACCAGGAGATTCCGGAACCACCATTGCAATCATCTGTAAGTCATATCTTTCAATATGAATGTGGATTATGACAATGATAATTCAGACTTCTTGGATTATCTTTAGGTAGAAATATACTGCTCTGGTTTCAACTCTAGAGAAAAGGTTCACCTGTTTCCTGCTAACTATTAAGTGGTACTCTCCCCAAAAGCTTTTATTTTATCCTTTCCAGGGATCAGCCCCCCAAAAAAGAAGATATAGTACCATGGAGGAGATGGTGGAGGTGGAAGAGAAAAGGATAAAGGTGGAGATTAGGAGATGGGATCGATAAATTAGGGAATGGGGTGGAAAGATTAGGGGAAGGGCTAAATGCGATGGCAGAGGCAATGGCACGCATTGCTTCTGCATTAGAGAAAAAGTAACTCAATTATAATAAATTATTTTATGGTTATTACAGTGTTTCATTGCCTTACCTTCTTCAACATAACCAGCTGCATCTATCAAAAATGATTTAAGCTACCAAGGTATGCAAAGATTACTTAAATGTGCAATTTTCATTTGCTTATCATTAAACGAGACTTTCTAAGCTGTTATACCACATTACCCCAAGAGGTTAACAGCAGGAATGCATTCTCTTATTTATGGAAAAGAGATCCCCAATAGGCCTATGAGAAACCATCTTCATCAGTGCAGTACCTTTGTGAAAGAAACAGACACAGGTCATTTCAATTTAAAATGTTTTCCTAATAAATAGATACCATGAAAACATTAAGGGCCGTATTTATAGTCGTTACCCAAACCATCCCCTAGCACTCTCCTTATGAGAAAGCTGCCAGGCGACTGCTTGCTAGTGGTATTTAGAAACAACCCCTTAGAGTCATCCGACAAGGAGAGTCTGATAGAATTGGCAACTGCGCGACGAAAAATCTGTTTCGCTATTCAATTTTTTTTGTTTTCCGCCTCTCCCGCTGCCTTCGAATACTTAGTAACCGGCTTCCGTCTCACTTTCTCAACTTCGTTCGTCGACAGTGAACCATACTTAAAATTTTCAATGGCAACTAGAAACGCAGCGTTCACTCTTGTGGAAAAGAGAATCCTGATTGACCTGGTGGAGAAGTTTAAGAAAGTTCTAGAGAACAAGAAGACTGACGCAGCAAACTGTGAACAGAAGAGAAAGAAGTGGAATCAGGTGACGAAGGAATTCAATAGCCACGGCAATATAACAAGGAGGGATGCGGAACAATTGAAAAGGTAAGCAATGCTGTTATTAATGAAGTTAACTTATGTCCATTTCTTTCTGCATCAGTATTAGAAAAGAATTCGTGGAGAAAAATGGGATAGAGAAATTCTTTTCCCACAGTTAAGCGTGTTCCTGATCTGTATGCACCATGTGTTTAAGGTGGCACGATGTGCCACGCGTTTTCATGTCAAGATGCTGTTTGGGTAAATGCAATCGACTCTTTTTGAAAGATATGCGCTATTATATGCTAGAAATTAGTTATGTATATACACACACACACATACATATTTATATAAGATGTGTGATTATGAATGCAATGTATGTGTGATTTTTATCTTGCATTCTTGGAGAATATGTATTGATATAATTACTTATGGAGTAGGTGTTGGGAAAAAATGAAATGCATGCTAAAGAAGGAGAAGATGATGGAGGTGAGGGCAAGAATGGGCACAGGCGGAGGACCATTCATTGCCCATGAGAGTGACCCGCTGTGCGCACAGATCGAGACGATAGTACCGTTCATTAACGAGGAAGTCGGCAGGGTATTGGACAGCGACTACCATCACCTTAACCCAAATTCTGCTTCCCCAACTTCCTCATCCAAATCAATCGACAGTCTTTCGCCGAGTCGGACATTTTATGTGTCAGCAATGGAGGTGGGACCAGTATGCAGTTCCCCTGTCCTGGCTGGTCTTTCTGCGAAAGACCCTTCTCCAAAAAGAGGTAAGTAATCCATTACTTTAATGTAATTGAATGCAACATTTTGTTTAACTAGTGTTTTCAAAAGCTTTCCTATTTCATACTCTATGGAACTAATATTTGACAATTTTACCATTCTCTTGATAGTGCCTATTATAAGTACTCCACCACTGCATCAAGAGATACCAGGACCCAGTGGGAAACAAAGTAATCCTCGTAGGAAGGGTAAATAATGCCATGCTTAATTAAGATGTATTGCAGAATACTGTTTTGCCAATAATGGGCAATGTTTGCTATTTTAGGCTTTGAAGTGAACGAATGCAGAATGAATCCCTAAGTCATTACTTAGTAGTTGTAAGCATGTATGTCATGGATCAAATTTTGTTGGAAAAACTTGGTAGTTATTTCTTTGCTTTTCTTAATCATTGCAGTTAGAGATACGTCTGCAATATTGGAGGAGTAGCTGCAGGCACGTTTGCAGGCGCTGGAGGAGGAGAAGAAATTGAAGCTGCTTGAACACGCAGCGAACATGAAGCTAATTCAGATGAAGCAGGAACTCACAAAGTTAGAGCAGGAACGGGCACGGAATGACCTTGAGATTTCTGCATTGAAATTGAAAAAATTAAAAACAGATTTGATAAATAAATTGAATCAGAATTATTTACTTTCTGTGGTTATTACAGGAAATGCTGTAAGATGAAAATCTCCCTAGCATTGGCTGCATCTCCATTTCTTGGTAGCAGAATATTCTCCACTTCCTCTTCCAGCTCCATGTCTTCCTCTGGTTCAGGAAGCCTCAACTCCACTGCAATGTTGTGCAGAACAGCAGTTGCACATATAATTGCAGCTGTTGTTTCCAGCGCATTCCCCATACCCCTCCTAAGGCAAGGAAACCGCTGTTTCCAGACCCCTATCGCTCTTTCCACAATGTTCCTCGTCTTTATATGCTTGTGGGATGCAGTACTGGAGTCATAAGGTACCTCCTACACGGATAGTCTTCAAGAGACAAAGCGCGACAAGAAGACACAATGACCATATTCGACGGAACGATGGAGAAACGCGACACATTCCCAACATTCCTCCCTAAAAGCAGAAAACAAAGGGTCAGTGACAGAAGGGATGCAATGACCATATTCGAAGGCATGGTGGAGAAACATGGCACGTTAGCGCCATTATTGTAGATACTGCAGATTCCCTTACGATCATAAATGCTTACAGAAATGTGTCAAATGCTTGTCTTCTCCATGTGACACAGATGTACCAACAATAATGTGCAATACATGCAATAGAGAATTCTTTGGGGATAATTGCTTAAAAAATCACCAGCCCCAATGGAAAGGCAAGGCAGTCTGTAATTATATTTGCGCATGTTCTGTTGTACACTTTGTAAGTAAGTGTGGACCTCATGTGTGTGGGAACATTTTCTGGTCCACGTGTAAGAAATGTACGTCTCCGGACCACAAGTGTTACATTACATGCTTGTCCACAAAGGATCTGCCAGGGCCCCACGCATATGTCTTCTACGATATTGAATGTCGTCAAGATGACAAGTTTATTTCCACTTCTTCTTCTCCAACAATGTTCGTACACACACCTAATCTTCTTGTTTCAAATACATGTTGTGATGGGTGCATTTCTAAAAATGTAGCTACATGTGATTCTTGTGGGATCAGAGAGCAGGTATTCTCTTCTGATTTCCCCCGAATCAACGACTTCGTTAATGAAGGAGCGCTCAATTATTGCGAGCGAGATTGAGGATTAAAATGATAAATTGTTGTTGTTGTATTTAATAGTATTTGATGTTTTGGGCGTCTTCTTTTGTATTTTCTGGCGATCTTTGTCTGGCTTTTGTATTTTTTTTTTAGGGGTGGGGAATGCATTTACGCACCCTGACAGGTGGCCTATGGAGCCTCCCCGTGTGTGGGACTCACTCGGGAAATTGTGAGAATACTCACTAAACCCCACCCCTTCTTCGTTCTTTTAGCAGATGGTAAGATTCCTAGCAATCTATGTTTGAGCATCTTCTTCAGGCTTTTATATCTTTTGTATTAGCACGTGCTATGATTCCTATCGATGTTTTGTCACGTTCTTTTGTATTTAACAGTTTGGGGGGAGTGTTATGACACCTGCTGTTCCGGGGTTCTTTAAAAGAGGTATGGGTGCATCTTTTTCAGGCCATTGTATTTTAAAAGAGGTATGGGTGCATCTTTTTCAGGCCATTGTATTTTAAAAGAGGTATGGGTACATCTTTTTCAGGCCATTGTATTTTAAAAGAGGGGTAGGTATGATTTCCACCGGTGCGATCCCGGTTCCTTTTGGATTTTTAAACAATTCGTTCCACTAAATGCAGATATCATCTAATGTAGTGATACATATGGACCCAGCTGTTTAAGGTATAAAGCCCCCAGAGTGAATGTTTCACCCGGTGCCGTGATATAAGGAGTGTATTGTCAATCCCTAGACCTTAATAAAAATTTTACGAGGCACCCACATTTCACAAACCCTTTCAGTATGCAGGTATAGAAATAATCCAATGAAAACCTTCACAATGATTATTTATATTATCGATCCCTAGACCTTAATAAAAATTTTACGAGGCACGCCATACCACCACCCCTTTTTGGGGGAATAAGTAACCCTGATGCAGATGTCGAAATAAACCAATGAAAACTTAGTAAACCGTCATGTGACCCTATACTGTAGCATCGTATAAAAGTCAATGGTCTCTCGAGACTAGTTTCTATCCACTATCCTACTTACAACGATGAGTACGAGCATCAACATTGCGAGGTTGTGCGAGCAGCTAGCCGAGTGCCGAAGGCGATGGGTCCTGGCATACAGGCTGAAGGAGGAGGCCGCAAAATACGCCAGCCATTTTGTTGAAGGGGGTAAGCTAGTCTTTTCTATTTTACTGTATTAACAGATTTACTTGCATGTCTATGCGAACAGGTATGCTTTAAAGGTGCAATATTTACTGACTTATTATTATTTCTCGTTTTCAGTAAATTGGGAAAGGGTAAGGAGAGAAATAGCTGCGTGTCAGCTAATTTTCATTGACGCTGAGGACTGGGGTAAGATATCTGTTATTTAAATATCTGATATTTAAGCATCGGCAAGGCGACTCTAGCATTCTAACGTTTTCTAATTTTCTATTAGATATGGAAGGCCTCCCACTGAAGAGGACAGTAGAAGTAGTAACAATTGGGGACGAGGAGAGCCTTGACGAGGAAGAACCCATACAGGAAAAGAGCCCTGGCGATAGACAACCCATACCAGAGAAGAGCCCCGACGACGGGGAGAAAAAAACTGAGATGGACCTTCGACCCTTGCCGCCTGTAATAGGGGTGATTACCCCCCACGAGGAGGAGGAAGAAGCTGAAGAAGAATACACACAGATTTTAGGAGATAAAAAACTTTTAAAACGGTCATTCTTCCTCTTCTCATTTACCCTTAAAGAACTTACATATTAAAACAATTTTTCACAAAATATATACCACCAGTTGTATGGATTACAGACACAATTTCAGACAACAATACAGGGAGGTTCAAATTCCTCAGTAAATGTTCACTTTCCAAAGGTTCAATCTGCGTATTCTGTAAACAGTCAGTAATAAGATTTTCTTTCTTAGTCACATTGTGTTCTTGTTCCCGTTCAGCATCAATCAACCGTTGATAGATTCTCTTGACTTTCATCAGGTAGGAAGATAGTCTTTTGCACATATTCCTGCCACTCCTCCCTTTCGGCGAGTCGGCATTTCAGGGGAACTAGAAAGTTTAAGAAACCATTCCACGAAGATCTAGCTAGATAAATGCGATTTTCACACCCTTCTATCCCAATCGTTTTAGTTCCGAAAAGTGCCTCGAATCGGATATTGAATCATCCAAAGGATATACAGGGGTTATCGACGTCCTCTCCGCAGAAATAGTAGTAGTAGTAGTTGATTTTAAGGTGCTTCGACAGCTGAGGTCATTTTGCACCTTCTCTATAGTGATATGTAATCCACTGAAACCTGTTTTATGAATGTAAAAACCTCATTCTTCACCATACTAGAATGGTGGCGTGAAAACATGATTAAAAACATTAAATAAATATTTTTAAAAAGATAAATATAAATATTTAAAACTTTAGATAAATTGCAAGGTCGACTCGAGCGATGCAACTGGCAACTTTTGTGATGAAATGTTCTCCCAAGACACTCGCAGAGAAGTGTGGGTTAAACTGGATTCTTGACCTGAGCGTCGAAGTGAAAGGACGTGTTCTCTGGACTACCTGAATGACAAGCCCACAGCCACCAAGCCGTCATTATCCGGTATTTGTTTTCAAGTGTTGCCCATCTTAGCTGAGCAGCAAATTAGTGTTAAGTACAGCTAAAGTCCTTTTTAAATATATTCTTTTTTTAAAAAACCCTCAGTCGTTGCAGGATTTTTTGTTTCATCTGTCTAGAGTAAGTTATTTAGATATTTTTTTCTTCCTATTAATTCCGGTCACGAATCTTTGTTTGTACTTTTTATTTGAGGAATTTTTTTTGCTTCTATACCCTCGTTATCTTTTAAACAATCCCATCCCTTTCTTCCACCAAAGAGCTTTATATCGTCCATCCTGTGACTTTCGTATAGATTAATTCAGTTGTTTCCTTAGTCTCAGGTCAAGTTTCAGTGTTAGGTTAGGAAAATGTAATTAATTTATTTGCAGGTTTGTTTTAAATAAAAAAGATACAAGAGAAAATGGAGGCTGCAGTGGCAGCAAAATTTATAGAATCAGTGGCAGTATTCAACAAATGGGATAAGAAGTTCTAGATTTATGAATCCCATTTGTTATTGATCATGCTTTTAACAGCAATATATATTAATGCCTGTATATTCACATGAGTTAACGTTGGTATTTTGTATTTCCAGAGGGAGAGACTACAGACGTGGTGGATGAGCAGGTGGAAAGAGTCGCTGGAGGACGTGGTGGAGCAGCAGTCGGAGGAAATCACGGTGAAGAAGATAACGGAGGAGGAAGTCCCCAAGGTGGAGGGCGCAACAACAGCATAGAAGGTCCTTGCGGTGATAGGGGTCCAGCGAGAGGCACCCGAAGCCGAAAGAGAGTAGGTCATTCACTGACTGGTCAGCGAATGTGTTGTTAAACAAAACCGAGATTAAACTTACTCTTGTGAAGCGTTCATTGTAACAGTGTTGCAATAGGACAAGCATCCTCCACAACGTTGCGTTTGAGGAATGAGTGAAGCTTTTCCCAGGCCAGGTCCTCGCCGGATAAAACAATCCAAACCAAGGAAAGTACCATACTATCTCAGACAGCCCTCTGTACAGATAGAGTCAGATTCCAGTACTACGAGCACCAGGAGCCATCACCATAGTGCGACCACTGACACCTCAGAATGTCAGCCGCACCAACAGACCCAGCGGCAGCAGCAGCCCCAACACCTACAGCTCCAGGCGTGCCCCAACCACAATGTCCGGCTCCCTCCAACAGAGCCCCTCCTCAACAGTCTCTGAGCATCCCATATCTATCAGGGGCATCACTCCTGAATTATGGAAGTTTGGACAGCGACTACTCAAACCGACAGTTCGCTTTACCAATTGCCGCTCAAGACACTGTTCCCACTGCAATATACCAGCAGATGGAGCAGTTAGTATTAGTCAACCTCCGAATGACTCAAGCAGAGTTCACCTGGATGTGCAAAACCCTAATACTTAAAAGAGCACAAGACGCGTTCAAGATGAAAATGGGCCAAAGAGTTCAACATTTCATTCGTCTCACCAGGAATCTCATGATTCCCACGCCTCTCAGTGACTTGTTGTACAGTATTGGAGAGTGGCACTCATCCACCACTGGACACCGATACCAAACCACCCCACCACTACAGGCTGCAGTGCCTGAAAACTGGTGGCAAGTAGACCCCAACATCCTTGCTCACTGGAAACTCCTCATTGGAAGAAGGAAACCACTTTATGCAATGCGTGACTTTCCATCATTCTTCGACATTACAAGGACAAGCTCTTGATCTTGACAAGGATACGGGATGAAGGAGGCCTCCGAAATGTTCAGACGTTCACGAATGAACCACGACCTGCCGATGCCTTAGTTCGTCTACTCTGGGATGACTTGTATGAAGATCAACATACAGTCACTTATGACAACTGCACCTTACAGGCCATTGAAGGTATCCACTGTGCCTCAGTATAACGGGAGTACGTATCAAGCTACGTCCTAAACACTAACTCATAGGAGTTAATTATTTTAGACTTTCGTTACTTATGATTATCTCCGTAAAGTCAACCGTTGCGTTATTTATTTTGATACCGATACCATAATTTTCAATGAGCGTGACAGAGAGTGGATGCCCCCCCTTCTTAATGCATGGTTGCGCAATAGGCCGATTAAGAATTACTGTGTCTGCCATGCCATCATAATGGTCCAGCACTGTGTTGTTGTCACATGCCACACTGCTTTCCCTGATTCTTTTTTTTAATGAATCTTCAGCAAATCGGAAAATTTCTCTTAGCTGATACAGAATTTCAGCTTCAAACCTGTGCTGCAATATCTGAAGAATTGGACATAGGATCTCATCAAACAGGGTCTCAGCAGTGGATGGACTTCATTCTTCGGATGCTGCACAGGTGTCACATCATCATTTTTGATTTATGTGACTTACATTTTTCTAAAACTTTTTAATTAGATCTATTGCATTGTTGTCAAAAATGAATGCTTCATTTGATAATTTGCCTTTACCAGAAACTTCATTGAACGAAGTGAAGTATAATGATTACATAACAAGTAGTTCGCAAGTAATAAAAATTTTTGACCTCAAGAAGCTCTTCTTATATGGTATGTACTTGCAAAAGTGATTCCTGTGTTTGGTCCCCACATTCAAATTCTACCTTCGTCTATTACAGATAGAGTTACGCATTGGATTTGAACATATTTAGATGGAAATGTAATCCATGTCTACGATAGTTTGTTGAGCGTTGGTGGCCTCTCTTCTGATCAAATAAAATTTTTTACCTATACATTGTTTCCTCACCAACTTCTTCTTTGCAGCATTTAAGTAACCACACATCTGAGGATGCTTGCATAGTATTTGAGAAAACAGAACAGATTTCCTCACTAACCCTTGGTCACTTATGAACACAGGCAGCAGCAAGAAAATGCATAAAACTGTGGTGTATAAGCTTGACCTTAGTATTGTCAGTGAAATCCAAGATTTTATAAATGAAGTTAATCCTATGGCATCTTTGCAGCATTTAAGTAACCACACATTCGAGGATGCTTGCATAGTATTTGAGAAAACTGGTAAGAGGTCTCATGGTCGAATTTTAGGTGAGAATCCAGGAATAGAAGAAATTGCTGCGGTCGTAAGAGCTGGACCAGAACGTGAAGTAGTAGTAGTTGTTTTCTAAGGTGGCTCGACAGCTGAGGTCATTTTGCACTTTTGCAGCATACTGGCTATTAAAAGTAGTGGTAAATTTTCATCATTTAATTTATACACCAAAAAGAACCATGAGAATTACTAGCACCAATGTTGAAGGTTAGTCATAATATGATTAAAATATATATAAAATAAATAAAAATGGGGGGAAAAGAGAAAACGAGTATACGAGGAGTTGTAAAAAGGTATGAGTGCGTCAGTGCACTATGTCAAATTCTCAGTCGAGTTAAAACTACTTCCTCCCTTCTATTCTTTCTGACAGAAGAGCCCCAAGGTTTTACAGTTTCCTTGATTGTACGTAACTTATTACCAGTTAGTGAAGACCATTGCGCTTCTCAGTCCGTAAGGGCAATACTTTTTAGTTGGGACTTCAGATCTCCTGAGGACACTTCTTCAAAATCCATTGTAGGCTTTCTTGTGACTTCTTTTGCTGCCCTGTCTGCTGCCTCATTTCCTGCTATGTTCACATGTCCAGGAATCCAAAGAAATTTTACTTGGACTCCTCTCTCACTAAGTCTACTACACAGATATTGCACTTCCTGGACAAGTGGATGTGTAGGTTCATAGCAGGTGATGGCATTCAGTGAACTCATTGAGTCAGAACAGATGAGA
>KZ308200.1:1856279-1871528 GCA_000376725.2 Ladona fulva | reverse complement strand
TAGTAGAATTAGAATTAAGGCGCGTCAACCTCAAGGTTATTTGCGCCAACGCTTGAAATAAACATACCGGTTATTTTGTCTCCTTGGTAGAGAGACATTCAACATATACGCGATGACTCTTTAGACTTTGAGGAAAATAACAAATAAATAGTTAAAACCAATAGCTATGCGATAACTATTTAAATTGTAAGATAAATAATGGATAAATGGTTAAAACTAGTACACAGTTAAAACCAATAAATAGTTAAAAACTGATACACAGTAAAAACCAATTAATAAAAGCTTCCACTTCTAACATAGAGCAAGAAGCTTGTATAAGAAGAGCAGCAGTCTCATACATGTTTATATAAGCCCGCTTCCCTGAAAAATTTTAATACTCTATCAAGTTTACCAGTGTCATTTCCTAAAACCTCTTTCGAGTTCACCACTGATATTTAATTTGTTCCTCAGGATACAATACTGCTCGCAATCTGTAAGTATGTGTTTGACGGTAAGTTGGGAGTTACATCTGATGCACATAGGTGCAGGATCACCAACCGTAAAGAGGAATGAGTTCGTCAAAACACAGTGACCTATTCTCAATCGAGCGATCATAATTTCTTCTTGCCTGTTTTTTCTATGGGAGGACTGCCAAAGTGAGACGACAGGCTTTATTTCCCTGAGTTTGTTACCAGTGAGATGCTGCCATTTGTTTAACAAAGCTTTTTGCAATTTTGAAAAAATTCTCAAGTGGTTTTGAAATCTTTCAACAGCATGTCAGGTTCACCATTCATTTTATAGATATTTACAAGTGTTCCATTTTTCCCTACTTGAATAGTTGTTTCATAAAACAGAGTATCTCCAACTTGGAAATGCTTTCCTTAAATTCGTTTGCAAAATCTACAACTTGATCGAAAGCAGGCACAGAGAGATATTAATCATTTCTTCTTCCCTGACATTTCATCAAGCCCATCCACACATCATACTAATACGCGATACAAATGGAAGGGCTTACTGCTATCTGACATAAGAATCTCTATATTACTGTACTCCATGCATGAGATGACTTTTAATACATGGAAACATGAGAAGAAAATAAAGACAAAGCAAAACAAGAATATAAGGAGAAGAATCAAGAACATCATGGCTGTAGAAAATCAGGAACTTTCAGTTGTCGATTATAAACTCAATTATGACAGGAACAGCAGCTCTCTTCACAGCTTTTCAATTAAGGTGCTCCAGAAAAACCTAATGGTAGGAGGTGGTCCCATCAGGATAATGTTCTTTCCATAACAATTTAAGAACAAAGAGCCAAATGTTACAGATTTCTTTGGACAATTATTGTTTTACCATGTTCCTGCACTCTTAAATACCCTTCTTTTTACCACAGGAATTGAGAATCAGGCTTGGTCAATCATTTTGCATTACTTAAATCAGACTGAAGCTTGCAATCGAATGTGTGTGATTATGTTTGACAAAATGTCACTTAAAACTCACATTAAAGAGCTAAGCCTGATTTGATAGTGGGATTTGAGTTACATGGGTATTTAGGTAGAACTAATAGATATGCTACATAAGCTCTTGTGTTTATGATCTCTATGATTTGGAATTCTTTCCTGCTGGTGTTATCGTTGATTTTCCCATAACTCTCCCATCCCCTGACCCTAGTAAATTTATTACATCGACCCTTGAGAGTGGGAGAATTTTATACATCTCGTATTCTGGAGTTCCTATCCTCAATTTCCCACCTCTTTCAAATTTTCTCAAGACCTTCACTGATGAAGGGCTCACCCTAGGATATCCGATGGTCTGATATACAAAGAAAGTACGGGNTTACATCGACCCTTGAGAGTGGGAGAATTTTATACATCTCGTATTCTGGAGTTCCTATCCTCAATTTCCCACCTCTTTCAAATTTTCTCAAGACCTTCACTGATGAAGGGCTCACCCTAGGATATCCGATGGTCTGATATACAAAGAAAGTACGGGGTGGATGGACTGATTGTATTATTGTAAGAGAGATAAGCTCATTTTTTCCAATCCTCTGTGTTGATGTTATTTAACTGATTAGATACAATCTGTATTTTCAATCAGTTTACTTCAAAAGGCGTATACTTTTAATTACTCATCACTCCTTGTTTACAGTTAACTGACATCTTTGAAGATCATGAGGATTGGGATATGATATCTATAGTAGTAGTAGTAGTATTAAGTTAAGGCGCTTCAACTACAAGGTTATTTGCACCTATGCTTGCAAATTCAATTCAACTTAAGATGTGTCCTGACAGCAAAAATCCATCAGTAATCCAACAAATTTGACATAATATTATAAATAAATAGATAAAAATCATCTTGGTAAAATACATAAATGATTCTGTTTCTAATGTAGGACAAAATATCTTTCCGAAGAAGGGTTTTCGTCATATCTGTATATAACCTGGTATATGTTGGACAATTCATTTCCTGATAGCTAAAACTTGTCAAAAATCCAACAAATTGTAGATTAAAATATAAAAATGAACAGACAAAATAAAAAAGCAGATAAAAAACTATGTTGGTAAAACATAATTCTGTTTCTAATCTCTGATTCAATTTTGTTGGACAAAGTATCTTTCACATTAAGGTCATACCTGTTTATATAGACCTGCGTCTCTCAAAAACTTAAAAACTCTGTTGAGATTTCCTGTGTCATTATTTAAAATATCTCTAAGCTCACCCCTGATATTCAAATTATTCTTTAAGGCCTGATATTGTTCGCAGTTTGTGAGGATGTGTTTAATGGTGAGTGGGGAGTTACATCTAGCGCACATAGGAATTTCCTTATCATCTGTGAAGAGGTATGAGAGTGTAAGAGCGCAGTGGCCTATTCTCGAACGTGCAATCACTACTTCCTCACGCCTACTCCTGTGACACGAAGTTTGCCATGAGTAAACATCTTGCTTTATTTCCCGGAGTTTGTTGCTTGTTTGATTTTGCCATTTTCAAAAGACTGCACCTTAACTGGTTCATCCAGTACTCATTTTCTTTGCACAATAATTTATTTATAAATGATATAGGTGAAATACTTAAGCCAGCTATTTTTGCTTTATATGCTGATGACTTGAAAATATATCTCTCTCTAAAATCCCTGGACGGATGTTTAGAAATTCAGAATAGTCTGGACAAATTCTATGTGTGGTGTAATGATAATGGAATGAGCTTGAATTTTAGTAAATGTTTATGTATGACCTATTTTCGTTGTAAGGCTCCTATTTTATTTGAATATAAAATCAATAACATGTCTCTTGGCAGGACAGAGATAATAAAAGATTTAGGAATCATACTTACTCCAGCCTTAAGTTTTGATAACCATATTGATATGATTGTTAATAAATCTCTTAAAACTTTAGGTTTTATTTCAAGATTTACCAAAGACTTTAGTGATATTTCAGTATTTAGGATTTTATTTGTTACCTTGGTTCTACCTATTGTTGAATATGGATCTGTTATTTGGAGCCCAACATATCAGTGTCATATAAGTAGACTTGAAAAATGTCTGAAAAAATTTGTAAGAATTTGTGCCTACAGATGTGGTATTGACGTGTCGTTGACAACATATAATGAACTTTATGAGGCTTTGGACTTATGTACATTGTCTGGCAGACGATGTCAAGCTGACATTGTATTCCTGTACAAATTGTTGAACAATATTATATCTTCTTCTCAATTGCTTCAGCTAATAGCTTTTCATATTCCTAAGGCTAACACTCGCAATAGAGATACCTTTCATAGGGATTTTTACAGGACTAATTATATGTTCAATAGTCCATTGGCTAGAATGGTTAGGGAGGCAAACTCACTCCCTTTTGATATGGATTTTTTTAATATGAGTTTATCTATGTTTAAGAATTCTTTAAAGACCTATATTTCATAATTTTCATGATGTTCATGGTTTATTATTTTATATTGGTATGTTCACCATCTACATGGTTGCTTTGCATCTATTATTTTATTTTATTATCTATTATTCTATTATTATTATTGTAGTAATTGGGTCACTGCCCGTGTTTGTACTGAATGTACATTCATTCATTCATGTGCAATAAATAAATAAACCCACCAAAATGTCAAATTAATGATTGACTGAACTAGAATACCTGAATTTACAAAAAAAGAGAATTTGTTCATAAAAATCTACTGAGATTGAGTTGCAAGGGACCTTTGGAATCGTCTATTGCCATCATGTTACCTGTGATTTTAAACATGGGTGTGGCATCACTGGAGGATAAATTATTCTACAGATAGGTAGTGGCAGTTATTCAATTTGGGCTCAATGGTTGGAGGGGACTAATTAAAGCGGCCAACCACAATTCATACAAGGCCTATATCTCTCTGGCAATGACATCAGCTAGAGTGGTAGCTGAATTAGCACATGCTGCTGAGCTGCAGCCTCTAACCCAAGTGCTTATGCCTGACAGAGCAGTTGCAATTGCAGACTTCCTTAGATACACGGACCACTTGACAGTCTGGCACCCCGATACGATTGCCAGATATGGAGATGTACAGTGGAGGATGGATGAGCTGGGAAGTAGATTGTGCCACTCCTCAGAGCTTGGAACCAGGTACAAGTGAACCTGGAGACACTGCAACCAAAGGGGAAGATGACGAATGGACTTCTGAGGATAGTGAACGGAGGCACATGCCAACTATACTTCGTCGAGAGTTTAGAGAATCAGTTTATGCTAATTTGAATACTCTGCAGAAGCCAGTTAACAGCAGGCGAGATAGGGAGACAGACACTTTTCACCCTGAGGAGACAACGAGCACAGAATGCAATGGGACATTGCGTTACCATCAACCATCAGATTCCAGAAGGATGGCTTTAGACTAGAAACTCCAACTTAGACGTGGATGTAGATGGGTATATGTTACAAGTGCCCCAGAACTATGTAAACATGTGAATGGCTGCAAGAAGCTCTTGAAAGGGCTTTAGTGGGTAATTTATTTTATAGCCAATGGATTTCTGTTCATAGAAACACTCTGGAAATATTTCTAAAAGCGGTTCCAGATTTTATAAACTAGTTCCTTAGTCAAGTAACCTTTTTAAAAAAAAACTTGATTCATTCCTCAACAAAAACAGTTTTATTTTTGAGAAATGAAAAATAATTTAACGGAAGGGTAGCATACAGTTGTCTGTGATTTTTCTGAAAATTATGCCTTTGTTGAGCAAGATAAAGCTTCCAGTTTTCATTGGAATAACAAACACACAACTATACATCCATTTAATATCATGAGTAGTGTACGCCTAACATTTCGACTAATGACCCCCTAATTACCTCCCCCATCCTAATGACCTCTGTTGCTATACTCTACCCACCGCCCTGTGTTGCAACAGCCCCTGCTATGTCAGGTGGCATGTCACACGAGAACACTCAAATAAAATTTTCTGCGGATGTTTTGAAACACCTCACCTTCAGGGATTGTCCACACAGCCAGCAAGTCAGTTGTCCAGTATGAGTTAAGTTATTGTATTCTACAGATAGGTAGTGGCAGTTATTCAATTTGAGCACAATGGTTGGAGGATTTCGGGGTGAGGGGGGACCACGGAGGTGTCTATTTGTCACAGGTATACCGCTCTCTCCCCATCATTCCTTCCAAAACTATTAACACAGTTTAGAGGGATGTTTCAATGTTGGTAAAAGAGTGAGGAGATTGGGGATGACTGGGAAGAGGAAGGTAGGATGACCCAAAATGAGATGGAAGGACAAGGTAGCAGAAGATCTTAAAGAGAAAGGCTGGAGTTGGGAGGACACCCTAGACAGGGAGAACTGGAGAAGGAAAATGAAGGATAGCAATGCCGACCCCATACCATGTGGGAAAAAGCAATGAAGAAGAAGGATGTTTGAATATTCAATATTACTGTGAGTATTCAAAAAATTATAGGCATTACTGTTTTAACCATTTCTACAAATATCTATTTACAATTGTTCTACAATTTGAGAGGAAGTCGACGGCGAGAGAGAAGGGAAGCGAGGAAGTTAAGAAGAAGCCATGCATGGCCATGATAGGGGTAAGAAGAGAGGCCTCTGACACAGATTTTATAATGACGTCAATGTACAGACTCACACATCCCACGAAGATGACAACAACGGTGAGCATGAAATCTATTATGACCTGCCTCTCAATCTCTACCCTTCTCAACCAGTGTTTACCCCCACACCAAGCGATGACGACGACACATACTTTGAGAGGTTTGAAGGGCAACCCCCCGATTCACCCCTATTATTTGAGTCACAGCTAATTGTGATAGATATTGAATAGGATTTTAATGGTACATATTCACAAAAAGTATATTTCAAAACGAGAAAAAAGACTGAAACAGAGTCGTGTTTTGGATTACAATAAGAGGAAGGATGTGGTGGACAAAAAAGACTTGATACTAAGTTCAATAGTCAGTGCAGAAAACAGTGAAATGGTATAAAATTTTTGTTCGTGCTGTGGATGTGTGTGTTATATGCTCACATACTAAATTGTGTAGCAAAAAATAAAAAACTTCCAATGGCAAAATTTCACATATCCCTCATTCACGAGATGATGGAAAAATTTGCAGGGTCTACAGGAAGAGGAGGTGGCTGAAAGACGATCCTCTGACTTTCCTCTACCATAGATATAACATTCTTAGTCCAGTTTTGAACAAATCAATGGTCTGTAAAGTAGCAGCATTGATGTTCAATCTGCACCCCAAAATCTGTTGGCAATTACTTTAAGAATATTCATTCCTGTATGTGCTTTGAGTTTCAAGTGTCTTATGTGGGTCCTCCAATCAAGTTGTCGATCAAAATACATTCCTAGGAAGCAAACAGATTCCACAAATTTTAAGGAACGATGCCTAGCATGAGCTTTGGTTCAAGGAAAAATCCTTGCCACCTGTGGAAATGAAGGCAGCAGGTTTTATCCTGAGAGAAACAAAATCCATTATTTATGGACTACCTGCAAAGACGTTTACGCATCAGTTCCACGACCAAAGATACTGGAGGGAAAAATTAAACAGAGGAGTTGTACCTTCTGTGGTCCTTCCACTTCTGCAAGCACAGATGATGAACTAACCTGTGCTCCATCTCCTCATTCTCATCCTATCTCCCCTTCTCCATCTCCTACTCCTTCAAATCTAGCCCATTTTCCCACTCTTCAAGTCTCCTTTCCTTCAACTTTAACCACTAACACTGCTTCATCTTCTTCCCCTTTAAGTCATTAGACTCCTAAATCTTCTGGTAAAAGATTTAAGCTAGCAGATATTGGAATATCACCACTAGACCACTGCACTCCCAGGAAGAAGCTACTTTACCTGTTTGGAAAGCATAAAGTAAAAAAGAAATTAAGGGCTGCACATGAGAAGCTGAGGGCTACGGCAAAGAAAAAATGGTTGTGGGAAGAAACCATTGTCTGCTGATGACATCTTTGAATCATTTCCGACATCGACAATGCTGTGGTTGCCAAAGGTGACAGGAGGCCACCTGGGTGGAGACTCTGTGAGAGGAGCTGTCCGCACCACCACCCCTGGTCGTGAGCACACTGAAGAAGACCCCGAAGCGGGAGTGGGACCCCACAACGACCCCGGGAACGACGCCACTGTGGTTCCTCCATAGTTTGGACTCCCCACAGGAACCGTATCTCTTGACCCCACCCAAGCCTCTTCGCTGCCATGACCCCCTTGTCGTTCGTGCCCTCTTCGGTCCTGAGCCCCCCATGTAAAAAGAAAATTTTCAAAGATAAAGAAACCACTGGCAAATTATTTCCATCGGGGGTGAGCACTTTGCCCCTGCACCTCTCCATCAGATTGTGTGTTATGAGGAGGAAGAAGCGGGAAGTCGCACCTGACACCGAGCCCACGGCATTAGGCGGGAGGTTAAACATGGGATCAAAAAAAAAAGTTACCATATTTGATCCACCTCACCTTAAACATGCAAGCATTAATAGAGTTAGAAAAAAGTGTCCATGCAAATCTTTGCAGAAATTGATGACCAGAGTAAAAATTTCAATATCATTAAATGATTTATCATGATTAACTATTTTCTTTTCTAAATATGAATGAGAAAATAGGGTACACAGACAGGGTGAGAAGACCAAGTACATGGAACATCATGGTAAACCCGATAATTTATCAGAAGGATATTAAGTAGTAGTTTGCAAACTTTCCGAAAACTGTCTTTGTGCTAGATGAAGCTCACGTTTTTCAATGGACTAAACAAACAGGCAACTATACATCCACTTAATATTGTTTATTTTCATATTTCCTCTATTTATGAATCAACATATATTATGCCAATTTCACTATTCCAGTTTATGGGGATTAAAATTATATGAACATTGATGTTACTTCTTTTGATTTACATTCATAGAATATTAGTGCTAAGGCTGAAGTCTCACATAGGCACCCATTGCTCTCACGTTTAGTTTGTATTTTCAGTTAGTTGGCAGATGAGTCTTATTTGCCAGATTTTCTTCTGTAGATTTTCACTGCAGGATTTATCCACTTAGAGGCAAATTTAAATTTGCCTAAGCCTTACAAATTTGAATTTGCCATAGATACCAAGCTAGTATGGATACTGACATTAACTTTCAATTTCTCAGTTCCCTTGAAGATGCCTCTGAGGCAGTAAAATGGTGCATGCAAGTAGGAATTATTGGAAGAATGTACCAGTGCTTGGTTTGCCAAAGGAATATGGTTTTAATGAAAAGGAACAATAGAATTGATGGATGCCACTTGATACGCCCTAAGCGTATAGAAAGATTTTTGACCGAAAAAGGTCGCGTCCTGTGCTGTCCAGATGTGTCCTTTTCCTCCCCCTTCCCCCCCACCCCTCCAAGCTCAGCGTACGAGGACTTTTTTTTTCCGCCCCCGCCTAAGGGATGCTAGCCCTGGTTGGCTGCCGCACCTACGGGGTGCGGTATAAAGGTTGCAGCCAGAGGCAACAGAGGCAGACAGGGTTGGGAGGCACAAGGGGGTTGAGCGCAAAACTCCGACCTTGTGCGGGCCCCAAGAAACCCCCTCTTTTCGGGAAGCCGAGGACTGATAGGGCGAAAAGCTCCGGCCACGGCGACCCGGCCCACGAGCGCCTGCGTTGAGTGTATAATTCCACAGGCCGCTCAAAGGGCCCTCCGGGGTGTACGAGTGCGGAGGATCGAGTGTAAAACTCCGAGCTGCACCGGATGCCCCGGCATCGACAACGCCGTGGCCGCCAAAGGCGACGGGAGGCCGCCCGGGTGAAGACGCTGCTCGAGGAGCTGTCTGCGCCACCACCCCCGGTCGTGAGCCCAATGAAGGCGAAGACTCCGAAGCGGGAGTTTCACCTTACGACCCCGGGAACGACGCCGCCGGCCTCCACCGCCTGGACTCCCCACGGGAGCCGTATCTCTCGGTCCCGCCCGAGCCTCTAAGCCGCCGTGACCCCCGGGTCGTTCGCACCCTCTTCGGCCCCGAGCCGCCACGCCCTCATGTAAAAAGTCTTTTCAAATAAAGAATTTTATCAAAATAAAAAAAAGAAAAAACCTTGCTCATTATTTCCATCGGGGGTGAGCACTTCGCTCCTGCACCTCTCCATCGGATTTCTGCGGGTTATGCGGAGGAGGAAGCGGGAAGTCGGACCTGACACCGAGCCCACGGCTTTGGGCGGTGAGCGGGAGGATACAAGTGGCGCCCAACGTGGGGCCGAGAGGAACTCGTAGGAATTCCAGGACCATCACGACACGATCCCTGAGAACGACGGGCACCGCAACGAGCGACCGGAACACGTCTCAACCATGGCAACTCCTCCGACTCAGAATCCGATGTCCGAGAGGACAGTCCACTGTGCTCTTCCGAGAGAGCCTCAACAAAACTCGGTGGCGCCCAACCAGAACCATCAGTCCAACGTGAACCATCAGTCCAGCCGCACTCGTACCCGCGACCATTGCGAGTCTCGAAATTGCCCTGAGACTGGACCCTGGGAGGCGTCTCAACCAAGTCACCGAAGACGTGGTACAGCCCCTGCCGAACATCCACGACGCTCTACGGGACATCGGGCCGGCCACTATTTTCTCCACGCTGGACCTAAAAACAGGATACTGGCAGATCCCAATGGCTCCAGAATCACGCCCGCTCACCGCCTTCGCAACCCCGGAAGGAGCTACCTATCAGTTTCGGGTCATGCCTTTTGGACTTAAGAATGCCCCTAGCACCTTTCAGCGGTTGATGTCCCAAGAAGTGTTACGAGGCTACATAGGGAACTTTTGCATCGCGTACCTGGATGACATAATCATTTACTCCAGAACTTGGGCCGAACATAGTACTCACCTCCGGAGCGGCTGCGCACGCATCGGCTGACCTGTGCTCTAGATAAATGCAGCATCGGGATAACCCGACTAGAGTATCTCGGGCACCTCATTACCCCAGATGGAAACGAGCCGAGGCCTGAGAGTGTGAAAGCGGTCCTGAACGCCGTTCCACCACGTACCCGGAAACAGGTGCGACAGCTGATAGGCATCTGTAATTGGTTACGAGACTATGTCCCTAACTTGGCAGATATTCTCGCACCTATCACCGCACTCCTGAGTTTGACCGCGCGTTGGAAATGGGGGAAGGAAGAACAGTGCGCCTTCGATAAAATGAAGCTGGCCTTCCAGAACATACGTCCCCTATCCCGTCCGGATACTCAGCAGCCGTTCGTTCTCCAGACGGACGCCTCCGGGATTGGTCTGGGAGCCATGCTTTACCAAGAGGGACCCAAGCAGACACGGAGAACAATTGCCTACGCCAGTGTAAAATTAAATCCCACAGAGAAGAAGTATCACGCCAACGAGCAAGAGTGCCTCGCCGTAATCTGGGGAATAAAGCGCTATCGCCAATACCTCAGCGATCGCCCCTTCATGCTCCGGACGGACAGCCGCGCTCTGACATGGTTGAAGGAGATGAAGGATAGTCGGGCCAAGCTAACTCGTTGGGCACTCTTGCTACAAAGATAGTTTCCGGGTGGAGCTTTGCCTGGGCAAGACAAATGAGCTTCCAGATGCGCTCTCCCGCGCTCCCACCTGTCCGGTCCCAGGAAGACCTGCGACCGGACGAGGAAAGGCTGCTTCCTCCGCAAGTAACCCAGGTAACGCAGGGAGCAGGGTTGTATGACCGAATCAAGGAAGCCCAGGCGACGGATCCAAGTCTTGAGGATCTCCAGAGGAAATTGACTCACCCAAAGGGGCAAGGGGAGACAGTCAAAAGAAGACTTCGGGATTGTTATAAGCTGGGCGATGGAGTGATATACTTCCGGAGGACAACCCATCAACCTTGGAGGTTGTTCGTTCCTTCTCGATTCAGGCAGGAAGTCTTGCGGCGATACCACGACGATCGGACGGAGGTACATCCTGGGGTGGAGGCGTCACTCGATGCCTTGACTCAGGGATATAATTGGGGCACGGCACCCAGGGACGTTCGACAATACGACTGCAACTGCATCCTCTGTGCGTGCCGAAAAAGGGGAGCACCACAAAGGAAGGGACCACTCCGCCCACACAAACCGACTTATCCGTGGGAAACAATAGCTGTCGATTTGATGGGACCCTATCCTCGATCTCCTAGGGGGAAAACAAATTTGCTGGTGGTCACCGACATGTTCTCCAGGTGGACAGAGGCCTTTCTGCTGGGTAATGCGGAAACCCCAGGGATTGTGAGAATCCTGGAGAATGAAGTCTTCGCCCGTTGGTGGTATTCATCCCGGATCCTATCGGACCGGGATGGATGGAATGGCCGGCAATTCTGTAGTGGCCAGTGGAAGGAAGCATGTGCGAGATGGGGAGCCACGCCTTGGACCACCCCAACGTATCATCCCCGGGCCAACCCCACGGAAAGACGCATCCAGGAGATCAAGAAAGGCCTTCGGCTTAGCTTAGAAAACAGGCACCAGGACTGGGATAAACACGTTCCGGCCATCCTGTTTTCGATGCGCCGAAGAAGGAATGCGGCAACCCGTTACTCTCCTGCAGAAGTGCTTCTAGGAAGAAACATAAGGGGCCCCGGAGAATGGAGTTTCCAGGACTTACCTGGAGAAGCCCACGCACCTAGTACTACCCAGAGTCAGTAGGAACGACAGGTCCGAGAGAACCAGAGGAGGTATCAACGGCGCTACCAAGGGAACGAAGAGACAGGAACAACCTTGGAGTTCCGCATCGGAGACGAGGTACTTGTCAGAAATCGGCCCTTGTCAAAGGCTGAGGCAAGGTTCCACGCCGGTTTTGCTCCCAAGTGGGTAGGACCTTCCGTTGTCGATGAAATTGCGGGGACCACAATGTTTTGGATTCGGCATGCAGACGGCGCGAGGCAGAAGGTTCATGTCGACGATCTTCGACTGGCACCCAGCACGAGGGATCCACGACCAACGGCGTTTCTGGAGGAACGCGATGAGGAATGTGATTCCACAGCTCCCGGGCCCAGCAGATATCAGACGAGGACCTGGACCCGCCAAATGCGGGAGACGAGAGGGAAACCCTCCCCCACCAGTGAAGTGAAGTGCAAGTGACAATTAAGTGAAGTGACCAAAAACCTTTTCTGTGTTGAAGTGTAGTGTAGTGTAGATACTACCGCTTATGGACGGACAAAAAAAAGGGGTGTAGTGAACATTTTTTCGTATGAACTATTACTAGTTTTCGTATGAACTATTCGTATATACTATTATGTATTTTTGGTATGCTGGCAGCAGACGCGACTTTTCGGTCATCGACAGAGGGGGGGTATGATACGCCCTAAGCGTATAGAACGATTTTTGACCGAAAAAGGTCGCGTCCTGTGCTGTCCAGATGTGTCCGGTCGTGTGAGTAAAACTCCGAGCCGCACCGGATGCCCTGGCATCGACAACGCCGTGGCCGCCAAAGGCAACGGGAGGCCGCCTGGGTGAAGACGCTGCTCGAGGAGCTGTCCGCGCCACCACCCCCAGTCGTGAGCCCAATGAAGGAGACTCTGAAGCGGGAGTGGCACCTTACGGCCCCGGGAGCGACGCCGCCGTGGTGCCTCCACCGCCTGGACTCCCGAGCCTCTTCGCCGCCATGACCCCCGGGTCGTGCGCACCCTCTTCGGCCCCGAGCCGCCACGCCCTCATGTAAAAAGTCTTTTCAAATAAAGAATTTTATAAAAAAAAAAAAAAAAAAAAAACCTTNTTCTAGGTGACTTCAACTCCAGGCACACATCCTTCCATGATTCAACAACCAACAACAAAGGAAAGAAGCTGCACTCCTTCCTAGAACGCCACCCACTCCACCGCCTGCCCATTCCCTCACCAACCTTCCACTCCTACAGGGGCTTCTCCTTTCCAGACCAGGCTCTCGTCAGTTCCTCCTTGGCAGCCCACATCGGAGATGTTGAAGTAGAAGACAGCATCACCTCCGACCACTTACCTTTTTCTTTTCCTCTCCTAGGCCGAAACCCACCCTCCTCCACAGGCACCATCAAGTACAACTGGGCAAAAGCAGACTGGACAGGCTTCAACCAATACTCAATACAAGGCAGGGATCACCCAACAACTATCCAGGAAATCCAAAAAACAATCACCAACATTACATCCATTCTTCAACAGGCAAAATTTACCTACATCCCCACCTTCTCCTACAATCCTGGCCTCCCAACCCTTCCCCCTAATATAATTTCTATAATCAAGGAAAAACGTCAGGTTCTACGCAGATTTCAACGTTTTTAACGTCAGAAATGCCTGATATTGAAATCAATGACAACTGTGCTTGAAGAAATTAGAAGACTGAATATATATTTAAATTCTAATAAATTAGAACAATGGGGAAATCAACACATTGAAATGATGATGACAAAAGATGGGTAGAAATATTTAACCATTTCAAAAATGAACATATTCCATTGGAAAATTTAGTCATTCTTGATGAATTTACGTTGTGCTGCCCTGGAACTAATGCAGCAGTTGAAAGAGTTTTCTCAATTGGTAATGATTTTTGGACTAGTGAGAAATCAAGTTTGAACGTTGATACTCTAGCTGCATCACTTACAGTAAAATTCAATATGAAGGCATATCTTGCTCTGAAATTTCCAATATATTGTTAGAAAATGATATATAGCAAAAAATATTCATTAAATGGAAAAATACTGAATAATTAAAATAGATGTAAGCATAATTAGTGTATTTTTGTTTGAATTAATAAATTTAATTGAAAAATATTTCATTTATTTTCGTTGTACTTTTGGTAAATATGCACTATTTACCGTACTTTTTTCTTAAATTTTTCTGTCCTTTTCATTGTAAAAAAATTGGTCACCTTATCTAAAAGAACCTGAGAAACTTTACAGATGATCCTGGGCCCATATTAAGACTTTCTTTCGATAAGTGATATTCGATAGATTTAACGTTATTTTCGATAAATCCGCCATGTTTTGCCAGTTATCGAAAGCAAAGTCGAAAGTGGTATTAAGACCTACGTTCGTATCGAAAAGTAACGAAAGAAGCTATCGAAAGCTCAAAAGCTCACGTTTGAAGCATTCGTAAGTATTAAATAGATTGGTTGTGTATCTTGCATTTATAATTTTGACTGTTTTTATCTTGCATATTTACTACACTTTTTGTTCTCCCTTATAATATTCTGACTGTTTTTCCTGTCTTATCCAAACTGCCAGAGTTTGGCCCAAAAAGGGCCGTTTTTTGACCAACTACCCCTACTGCTAATTTGATTGCTTAAATTGATATAATATTTTGACTGTTTCCCTGTTTACCTTGCATATGTATTGCACTCTCCTTTTAAATCATATTTTAACTTATTAAGGTACACCAGCCTAAAACTTTGTATCCTTTCTTTTTTTTTTAATACCATATTTTAAATTTTTTGGTGGCCCACATAGGGCCTTTCCTAAGTTGACCTAATGTTTTGACTTTGCAATTTAATTAACTAATTTTGTCCACTTTCTTACCATATTTTGCCCCGCTTTCTTCCCCCCATTAATTACCAATATTATAACTAAATCTGTCAGCAGCTACAACCCCAAGATGACAGAACCTGAATGGCAGGTAATCCACAGACACAGAAGGCACTCGACCACGTCAACGGCAGAAGAGGAACCCACCTCCCCACCAGGCTCTCCAAAACCAACTAGGCAAAGACTGCTGAGAACCCGTCTAATCCACATACCAACCACTCCCCCCACCTACTTCCCCAGATCCCCCTCTCCTCCCCAAACCATCCTCTCTCGCAGTCCCATCCCACGTCTAATACCCTGCTCTCCTCCCCCCCCATCCTCCCATCTACAACCAACTG